>JAJLUN010000043.1:74944-91790 GCA_030564365.1 Blastobotrys arbuscula | reverse complement strand
CTTCTAATTAACGATGACTACAACTTTTTAGTATGGGAGGTATTATATATATGTTGTATAAGTATACTGAGGTAGAATCGGTATGGTAATAATTTGTCAACGCTTGGAATTCGCTATTTTGTGGGCTAAAAAATACCGGAAATAAAACGAACTTTAGCGCTTTTCTGTTCTCAATGCTGATTCACATGGCAACGTCACTTGTCAACGGTCTGACAAGCCATCCACAACCGGATCCAATTTTAGACTTTTGTGTAATTTAAGTCAATTTTTTCCTCATCGGGCCTTGACCTCCGTGCGGCGGCGGGCTATTATCTGATATAATATTAAATTAAAATTGTACTACAAAGATCTCCAGTAAATTTGGATGATCATTTCTAATCTGATTATGCACAATGATGAAACGTTTTTATTCTTATTTAGTAAAGGTATTAAAATTCAATACAAATCTTACCAACATGGGAAGCTTTGTTTAACTCATGGAAAGCATCCAAAACTTGATCATCATGGAATTTAAACACTTTATCAATTGCCAACTGTAATCCCGCGTTCTCGACAAACTTAATCAATTGCTGAGCATGAGCTTTGGTGCCCACTCTAATACCGCGAATGATGGCACCATGAATGAGGGTATTCAAAAACAACCCCAGATCCTCACTAGCTGGTTTAGTACCGGCCATGTACCCAATAGCACTAATAACGCAATCACCCTTAAAATTGGCGACACTGAGAGATTTTTCGATTGTGGCACCACCAGTTTCCAATACAAAGTCAACACCTTGGTTGTTTGTGATTTTCATTACTTCTTTTTCCCATTCTGGATGGGTTTTGTAGTTAACTGTGTGGTCGGCACCTTTTTTTTTGGCAATTGCTAATTTATCATCAGACGAACTTGTGATGATAACTACAGCACCAGCCTTTTTGGCAATTGCTAACGCAGTCAATGATACACCACCAGTTCCCAAACATAAAACTATATCCCCAGCCTTTAATGTTTTTAATCCGTATAAAGCGTTCCATACCGTGACACCGGTACAAACCAAAGATGAAGCTTCATGCCAAGTAAAACCTTTAGGCATGTTGATTTTGTTTACTGCAATTTCATCCAACAACATATATTCTCGCAGGACACCATCGACAGCACCACCTAATGAGGAAGTGGCTAACCCGGAAGTATTATCTACATTATCAGTAGTGAAGTTACTAATTACTGCATCACCGACTTTAACAGCAGTAACATCATCACCAATAGCAACAACTTCTCCAGAAACATCTGAACAAGGGACTACGTCTTTTTTGACTTTCATTGGGTATTGCCCGTTAATCACTTGAACATCTCTAGAGTTTAAAGAAACTGATTTGGCTTTAATCAGAACACCTTTTGGGCCCGGTTTTGGAGTTTTTTCAGTGACCTTTTGTAGTTGGTCGATTGAGGATTGTTTTGGAAGTCGATAAACGATAGATTGTTCAGGAATTGACATTTTTTGGTTTTGTTTTTGTTTTTGCTATTAATAATGGCGCTGATAAAATTATACAGAGAGTGTAAGGAATTGATGTGGTATTTATAATGTTATTATTAAGCTGCTGTACCAATTCAATGAAAAATGTTGTTGCTGTTGTATATATAATTATAAACAATGGCTAGAGTGTTAAAATGTTGCTTATTAATCGAGGATCCCAGCTCCGATAAATATTTTCTAAGCTTATATGCAATCAATGCGGCGTTAGAGAAGGGGGAAGGTGCCCACCTTCTCCTGGCGTGTAGAGTAATTATAAACCAATTAATTGATTTATTCCGCGGAGATATATATCTCCGACCTCGAAACTCCCAGCAATTTTTGACGAAAAATCACCACCATAAAATCACCCAAAATTTTTAACAGTGCGTATACGTCGGTACATCTAATTATCTATAGTATCCGATATACCTTTGTATACTAAGCTATACGCAAGTAATACCCCTATCACCTTTATTACTAAGCAGTAACTTTGTAAATATATATAGAAACAAGTGTAATCTTTTCGACGTGTTTCGGGCAAAAGATAACATCAGATCATTATTTATGTACATGTAGTTAGTTTGAAATATCTATTTAATACATTGATAGATATAAAAATAAAATAAAATAACTGGTCTAACTAGTACCAGATAATAAAGGTAATAGAACTAATTTACAGAAATGGATCCAAATTATCATAAGTAAATCTAGGAATACAATAGCATCGAAAAGATTCCTTAATTGAATTAGCAATCGTTTGGGAGCGTGTATTTTGTAATGATTCTAGCAACGTCTAAAAAAGGGCCAGCTAGTGTAGCGCCAAGAACGAAGTTGGGTTTTAGTTGAAACGCAGCAACAACAAAACAAAAAAAATTGTAAAATAAGCATAAGAATTAGTAAGTTTTAATAATAAACCCTGATAACAATCTAACCATTGCAGGCCTTTACGTATTATTAATCAGCTGGGAGATAAAAGCACTTTATATTAATTAAGCTTACTTGCATGATGCTCAATGTGTTTGGCCCACGTTTGAAGTAACCCTTTTTGTTTTTATTTTGGACAATTTATGCCTTTAGTTACGCGACTTCAACTTGAGTGCATACGCGTATCAAATTTGATCTTAATATCAAGATATACCTTCAATGACTTAGCTATTAAAACATGCTCATTTGACATGACTAGTTAATAAATAGAATAATTCTATATATTAACTTTTGTGCTAAAGACAATCAAAAAACAGAAAAAAAGTGTTTCCAAACGAGGGACTACATCAGCCCAAAACCTTGATGAATGGTATGATAAACATCAACGAATCATGCACAACTCAATATCAGAATATACAAAACACTAAGTATAAATTCAGATCATTACTTGTAAATTTTACAAACATTACACTAATCTTCAATTGTTTTTTATAATAGTTGGTGCATTAATTATTATTAATTTAAAATAAACGATTTACAACTACACACTAACTTTCATTCAGGTGTAATTGAGTTTATGAGAGGACAATTGCCCTTCAATTTTGTTTCCATCCTCATCACCAAAAACCAAAAACCAAAAAAAAAAAAAGTTTGAAGCTTGAGCATAGATATTTTTTTTTTCAATCTTCTCGAGCGAACCCACTCACAAAAGAATAACCCACTCACACAAATCCAAAATAGGAAACTTTAAATAATAACCCTATCTGTTCACGCACTAAAATGGTCGAGAAATCAGCCCTAATATGAAAATTTTCACTCGCGTGGACGCCTGTTGTCCAGTTCTGTTCCGCGCGAGACGGTTTTTTTTTTTTTTTTTTTTTTTTTTCCCCCTCTGAAAATTCCCAATATATGCAGTAAAATGGTAGGCAATGGTTTAAGCAGTGGTTAGGGGCGCTCGCGCCGCTAGCAGTGTGTACCGACCGCACACACACACCACACACTCACTCTCACCAAACTGCCACTACCACCGAGTTTGAAGATATCGACAAAAAAATCTACCACATTTACTACCGTCAACTGCTAACACCAGCACCGTTCAGTCATTCCAATATAGTATAGTCAAAATGTCCGATACCGAAGTTGAACAACAAGAACAACCACAAGTACAAGAACAACAACAAGTGAAGATGTTCAGCAAGATCCCAGCTGACGTCGTCGCTAACGTTGGTCAAGTCAAATTATTCAACAAATGGTCATTTGACGATGTCGAAGTTAAGGACATTTCTTTGACCGATTACATTGCTTTGACCCCAGTATATTTACCACACACCGCTGGTCGATATGCTGTTAAGCGGTTCCGAAAGGCTCAATGCCCAATTGTTGAACGACTAGTTAACTCTATGATGATGAACGGTCGAAACAATGGTAAAAAATTGAAGGCTGTTTTGATCGTCAAGCATGCATTTGAAATCATTCATTTGTTAACTGAACAAAACCCATTGCAAGTCTTGGTTGATGCCATCTGCAACTGTGGTGCTCGAGAAGATTCTACCCGAATCGGTTCTTCTGGTACCGTTCGACGACAAGCTGTCGATGTTTCTCCATTGCGACGTGTTAACCAAGCTATCGCTTTGGTTACCATTGGTGCTCGAGAAGCTTCTTTCCGAAACATCAAGGGTATTGCTGAATGTTTATCTGAAGAATTGATCAACGCTGCTAAGGGTAGCACCAATTCTTATGCTATCAAGAAGGCTTCTGAAACCGAAAGAATCAGTGCTTCCTTGCGATAATTTCTTTATTATTTTGATTTAATGTGTATAATTTTTATAATACGAATGAACTGATTAAAAACAAAACAAAAAGAAAACTAACGAGATTATTATTGGTACTGAATTTAGAGTAGATGGTGGAGGAAGAAAAAAAATTTTAAAATAATAAAACTAAACATGTATTTACGTATAACTATATGGTAAATTTGGGGAAAATAAAAAGTAGAAAAAAAAGACTAACCGATGTTGTGTTGTTTATTGTAGATGGTAGCGAAATTTTTTAACATCATTCTCAACCCCAGCCTTTTGAGATATAAGATAACATTGCGGCTTTAAAATTTCCCAATTAACGCCGATTACTAACGTAGTAGTAGTATTGGTTAGATATTATTGCGATTTTGAGTTTCACCACACCACATCATAACGACTAAAAATGTTCTTGAAAGAAAAAACGTTTTGGATCTCTACAATTGGGATCACCTCACTAGGCTTTGCATCTGGATTATCAACTTATAACGCACCAGGATACTACCAATCCTTGATTCAACCAAAATATGCGCCACCATCAAGCGCATTCCCTGTAGCCTGGACGGTGTTGTATATCGCCATGGGGGCTACATATCATTTGATTTTAAAGCATCCAAATGAACCAGAACGGCAAACAATGAAGAATTTGTTTCATGCTCAGATGGTTTTAAATCTTGCTTGGACGCCATTATTCTTTGGATTAAAATCGCATCTGCTGTCGGCTATTGATATCACCTTGTTGTGGGGCATGATTGGCGCTGAATTGTATTATTTTAGAAAATACAAAAAGTGTAGTGCAATTTGGTTGACTGCTCCTTATTTCGCTTGGGTTAGTTTCGCCTGTTATTTGAACTATGGTGTTTTATATCTAAATAGCTAATGCCACCTTACAGCCTGCGGCTCAACTATTTTAAATAAATGATGTTTCATCAACATTTTAAAATTTTTTATCTAGAGTCACACTTAAATAAAAAATTAAAAAAATTAACATCTCTAGAAATTCAGTTATTTCATAATTAAGCTCGTAAGAATTTCGTACAAGTGTCGTGCAACGGGCATTGTGATTGAAGATATCTGACTGTATTGAAAAAGTTTGTGACTTTCGGTGTCTTTGTCGGAGGTACGAATGCTTACGATTGTCTAATGCGAGACCCCCTTCCCATCATGATTGCAATCACCGCTTTTACTAGACCAGCCTGCTTGAATAAACTGGCTGGGCCGTGGCATCGCCGAATATTTCATTCCCCCACATTATTGTTTGACTTCCTTTTAATAGTTGATCAAAGCTTCAATTTTTGAACAAAAAAAAAAAGATTATATTTGCAATACAAACTATAAATAAATTATACCAACAATGTTAACTCAACGATTTATTCAAACTACTCGGTTTCAAAACCGATTCCCACGATTAATTCTTCAATCTAAAAGATGTCTAAGTACGTTAAAAATTGAAAACCATCAATTAGATCACGGTGTAATCGCACAAGTTTCTTTCGATCGACCAGCCGCCAAAAACGCAGTATCTAAAGAACTATTGAATGAATTCTACGACTATGTTCAAAAGTTAAGCACCAAACATGATTCAGTCTCTCAAGTTCGATGTTTAATTCTAAGTAGTACTTCCGAAAGTGTATTTTGTGCCGGTGCAGATTTAAAGGAACGAAAAACTTTCACTGCAAATGATACAACATCATTTTTACAAAAATTCAATCATACTTTAGACCTTGTTGAGTCATTACCGATTCCAACCATCTCATCAATCCAAGGTGTAGCATTAGGGGGTGGATTGGAAATCGCATTGAGTACAGATTTCCGAGTCTTATCTTCAAAGGCTCAAATCGGTCTACCAGAAACAAGATTGGCTATTATCCCAGGGGCTGGTGGTACATATCGATTGCCAAAACTATTAGGATATTCTAGAGCTTTGGATTTGATTTTGACAGGTAGAAGAGTTGGATCACAAGAAGCATTGCAATTTGGATTGTGTAATCGAGCAGCTAGTGAAGACACTACATCGGATGCAGCGGCTTTAGAATTTGCTAAACAAATCTGTGGTGGTGGTCCATTAGCAATCGAAGCTGGAAAACAGGCTGTGAAAGGTGCGACACGAGAATGGGAAAAAGTTGGTTATTCAAAAGTTGTTAATAGTAAAGACAAATTTGAAGCTTTGGATGCATTCGCTAATAAACGAAAGCCAGTTTTTAAAGGAGAATAGGCTTCTTTTTTTTTTTTTAATTTATTTTTTTATTGTGTATTTTTAACTTTACTACGTTTATCTTACACATCATAATGAACTAATATATGTATACTTATCCATTGACCAAAAAAAAAAAACAATTAATTAAATTTAGAACCTTCTATATAAGAGCTACTTGAGTGTTTTTTTGTTGTTGTTTTTGTTGACTGGTGCCAATCTTTATTTTATTATTTTATTATTTTGGTGTTTGTTTTGTTTTGATTGCTAACAATATTTGCGCAGCCTGAATCACCACCACGCCTATTCGAGCCCAGTTCGGTGCTGAATCGCTTGGGCTTATAATCGTTAGCGCTGGGGGTTGGTTGGTGATTTTGTCTGAGTTGAGTGGTAACATGATAAATTATTCTTTTTGTTCCAAGCTTCTATCGATAGCAATCGACGACACCACCCAGGTTTTTTGGCCTCTTGTATTTTTTTTGATACGTCATTTCAACTGCATATCCCTATCGACTGGAGCAAACTTGATATGTAATCTAAAGCCTTATTACCAGTTTTAAATTTGGAAAGTGGGAACTTGGAAACCAAAAAACTTTAGAGCAAATATTCTCCATAAAAAATTATCTGGTATTCTTTTTATTATAAATATAAATACCTTCTAAGTTGTCCGCTTTCATTTTTCTCTTTAATAAATAAACCCACCTTAACAATAAGAATAATTTAAAAAATGTTGCGATCAACCACCACTTCCATCTCTAACATTACTCGAGCTATCTCTCAGCGATCCGTTTTATCCGCGCCAGTTGTTCCTGTTACCCGAGGTTTCAAGTCACAACGGTATTTCAATTCATCATCCATTAACCAAACTGGCCCAATCGATGCCGCCAAAAAAGCACTTGACAAAGCCAACCATAAGGTTGGTGAAGCTGCTGCAAGTGCACTAGATAAAGGTGTAAAGGCCAAAGATAAAGCTAAAGAAACAGTCCATGTGAACGAGTCAACGGCGAAGTCAAAGGCACATGAAACTGCTGCTGACGCACAACAATTGAAGAAGGAAGCTAAGGAAAAGGCACAAGATGCTGCAGAAGAAGCTGAAGATAAATCTAAAGAGATGAAGGATAAAATGAAAAGTAAAATGTAAAAACAACCAAAAACTAAAAACAATACAATGATGCAAATTGTCTATAGTTGATCCATAACTAATAAATGTATTTATTTTCCAATTTTGTTTCCCCGTTGGATTGTGCATTGACTAAAGTGTTTAATATTTAATTTTAAAATTAGTACTGTAAGGTGCGCATCGAGATCGGCCTCATCACTAATTTGGTAAACTAGGAAACCAATCGACCAAAGTATATTGATCAATATCAAGAAAGAACAAACAAAAAAACAAAAAAAAGTTTAATTATTGCAGTGATGACCGATCGGTTAGCACGGTAGCTTTTTTTTTTATTTTTGTTTTTTGTTTCATACCCCCCCCCCCATAATCTTATCCAAGATGTAGAATAGACTATGCGACACGAGTCATCAATTTGCACATAGCTAAGTTATAAGAGCTAATGGAAAGACCTTGGCCCTAGCCCGATTTCTAGTCATTCAGCACTACAAATAGTGCTGCAAATAATGCTAATGTACCGTGTTACGACTACAGTTAATTAAATATTATAAGCCGTTGAATTTTAAAAAAAAAAAAAAAAGAAGGTTTCGTAACTTGCAAATAGTGAGCATGGGTGCTATATTTGTCATAAATGTACATGCTATACATATGTATGGTATACATGCCGTTGGTTTACAGGTTACATGATAATGGTAAGTGATGAGTTTTATGGGCTCGAACTCACGCACCCGGGTACAATTAAGCCGTCCAAGGACTCAAATTGTGTAATAGTTGCTTATCTCTGTGAGCTGCCAAAATTCCCATTGGGCTTGATCTTGGGGGTGCAAACGATCCGTTGATCCGATCTCAATACTTTTTTATGATTATACCCCTCCCCGCCGCACTGAAGATATCTTCACCGTAACACAATAACTTTGTTCTTTCTACAATACTAATTTGGCAAATATTATGTTACTGTATTAAGTTTCAGAAAGTGTGGGGATAAACCCAAAATTCGTTACAGGTAATAAGCTTGTACATCAACACGACTCCAAATTTTTTTAAATTTTTTTTCTGTGAATTTAAATGATAGTTTGTTTCTGATTTGTCATTTGCAGCACTATTTTGAGTTTCTTATCTTTGCCAACTCTGGTATTGTTGCTAGAGGCTAACTTAAACATTCCATTAAAACTAAGGCTTATTCCTTCAGGCTGTTTTACCTCTGTTTTCAAGCAGTAAAGTACCCCGGTCATTTCTTTATCTTTTTTTTTTTTTTTTTTTCCACTTGATATACAAGTGAAACATAAGTTTACTTCCGCTTCACGGAGATCTATTTTGTTAAGTGAAAATTAAACATTTGCCCCCAACTATTTGATTATATATTTTAATGGTTGATACATGATTTGTTGTATATTTTGGTCTTGTTATCTATTTTCTTCCCGTCACTGCTACTTGTGATGAACAATGAGGAAAAAACAAGCTAAAGTATGATTTAGAAACGAACCCTACTAATAAGTGCTGGATATTGATGCTACTCTAGTGGCGCTGGGAAACAAAATACCTATATATTTATATAAAATGATCTGCGATCGGCTGTAGAGATATCTGACACAGGGCCTTAATCACCAATAATATTAATGGTAATGACATCTTTTTCCCATGATCCGCCCCTCCGGGCTAGCGGCATTTTTCATTCCTTTAGTCCAGCTTAACGTATAATAACCGCATATAACCATGGCAGTTACACAGTACATAGCTGCAGAAACAACGACCTCTTTCATTTACTGTACATTTCTGAAATTTAATAGGTTTTATCTTGCATAGTATATAGTATAAGTCTACCAAGTGCTTATAATAATAATAATAGTTTTTTTTTTTTTTTTTTTTCCGTTTGGCCTTGAATTTTTTTACATTGTCATCTTCACTTTTTTAAAACTACCTTAAAGAAATATTCCGCCCGCGGGAGGAGGGTATATTTTGTTATCCGCTCTACAAAGCCTCTCCCCCGGCCGCACTAAATTTTTATTCTACAGCTTTATGCACCGTACCGTGGATAGCTAGCCTGCTGAGCAGAGTCACTTTTTTCTACAGATCCTGCCAAAGATCTATGGTTAGTAACTTAAATAGCTTAAACTGGGATTGGCCGTCCCCAGGTTTCTTTCTAGCTTGAATTTTTTTCTTTTTTTTTTCTTTTCTTCCTTCAATATATATATATATAATCGATTTTCTCATTCTTTTTTTTTGGTTTTTTTATTTATTTATTATTACCTCTTTTTATGCATTCTTATCCTACAACTTACTACTAACCTTTACTATCCAACTTCTATCTTTTTTTTTTTTTTTGTTTTTTGCATTTATTTATTATTTATAATGACTGGGATCACATTTGCCAACCAAGGTAATTTGGAAAGATTACCGATTCCATCTTTAGAGCAATCATGCCAATACTACTTAGAAGCAGTACGACCAATGCAATCCAAAAAAGAACACGCACAAACTGTAAAAGCGGTTGAAAAGTTTCTGGCTACTCAAGGCCCAGCAATACAACAAAAATTAATCGAATACGCGTCAACAAGATCAAGTTATATAGAACAATTCTGGTATGATTCTTATTTGAATTTCGACAACCCGGTTGTATTGAATTTGAATCCGTTTTTTTTACTAGAAGATGATTCGACTCCTTATCCAACAAGTCAACTTAGCAGAGCAGCTGATTTGACCATGAGTTCGTTACGATTTGTTAGAGCATTAAGAAAAGAAGAATTACCTCCAGATACTTTTAGAGGTAAAAACTTATGCATGTACCAATATTCTCGATTATTTGGTAGTGCTCGTATTCCAACCTCAACAGGGTGTGTCATGCAAAGCTATAACGGTTCCAAGCATATTGTGGTTATTTGTAGGTCACAATTCTATTGGTTTGACGTTTTGGATGATAACAACGATGTTATTCTAACTGAACATGATATGGCCCGAAACTTTCAAGCTATTGTTGAAGACGCTGTGAATACCCCCATCAGTGAAGCTTGTAAAGGAGCAGTTGGTGTGTTGACTACAGAAAACCGACGGATCTGGGCCGGGATTAGAGATAACATGATGAAAGCTGAAAATGATGACGATACTACTAATTTGGAATGTTTGAGAAAGATTGATTGGGCTTTATTTGTCGTTTCCTTGGATCATAATAAACCAGAAACATTGGCGGAGTTAGCCGGAAATATGCTGTGCGGCTCATCTGAGATCCAACAAGGCGTTCAAGTCGGGACGTGTACAAATAGGTGGTATGACAAATTACAAATTATTGTTACTAAAAATGCAAAAGCCGGGATTAATTTTGAACACACTGGTGTCGATGGCCATACAGTTTTGCGATTCGCTAGTGATATCTATACTGACACTATTTTGAAATTCGCCACATCTATTAATGGCCAAGCACCAAGTTTATGGGCCTCCAACTCTCCTGAACCAAATCCTACAAAGATTGCCAATTCTAACGCTTGTATTACGCCACGAAAATTAGAATGGGTTCAAACACATGAATTATCATTAGCATTACGGTTTGCTGAAACTCGATTGGCAGATCTGATCCAACAGAATGAATTTGAAGCTTTAGAATTTGATCACTATGGCATGTCTACAATTAAAGAAATGGGCTTTTCACCAGATGCATTTGTTCAAATGGGGTTCCAAGCAGCATATTATTCATTGTATGGGCGTGTAGAATCTACATATGAACCATCCATGACCAAACAGTTTTTGCATGGTCGAACTGAATCAATCCGATGTGCATCCAAAGAGTCCATCAGATTTGTTCGTAAATTCTGTGAAGATACTTTGGCAAGTACTAAAATGGAGTATTTGAAACGAGCTTGCGAAAAACATGTCCAAACGACTGCAAGGTGTGCCAAGGGTATGGGTCATGATCGTCATTTGTATGCTTTGTTCTGTACTTGGAAGCGAATGGTGGAAGAAAATATTGATATGTCAGACTCCTCTTCTAATAGTAGTGAAAGTACTAACAATGAAGATGATATGATGAACATTCCAAGTATTTTTGCTGACGCAGGTTGGGATAAATTAGGCAATGTTGTTCTATCTACTAGTAATTGTGGTAACCCTGCATTGAAATTGTTTGGCTTTGGCCCAGTAAGTCCAGAAGGGTTTGGAATTGGATATATTTTAAAAAAGGACAGTATTTCATTCTGTGTAGGGTCCAAACACCGACAAACACGACGATTTTTGGATACCTTGAGTGCATATTTCTTGGAAGTTAAACGGTTATACAACATGACTGCACCATGCGATGCAAAATTATGGAGTCCGGATCAAATTTATGCCACACAAGCAAGACAAAACATTTCTTTCAACGAACAACAAGAACATTTTGGCCGATCTTTACCTCCACCTGCCCCATTTGTCACAAAAGCTAAAGAAAATTCAACAAGTGCCAGCTCATCGTTGTTATTGGGTGGGTATGGCTATTTCGATGTCCCAGATGATGAAGAAAGTTTTTTGCAAAGATCAAGAGCTCCAAGTCCAGATAGTACCCATTCGCATCGAAAGAGCAAACATACACCTAAAGAAATTGGTCGAAAGTTGAGATTAGCAGAATACTAAATTTTTTTTTTTTTTTTCATGTAACTTTTATGTATGGAAATATTTAAATGGATTTATGAATTGTGATTATTTTGAATTTTGCCAAGAAAAATCATCCAACGGTTGATTAACAAATTTTTTTTTTTTTTTTTTTGATATTCTCAGTTATTTTTTGGTAAAAACTTAATTCTTTATTGATTAACTTACCAGCCATAGGTCAGTTAACAATTAAGTAATTGTAGATCCGGCTGGTTTACCGTGCAATAAATATACCAAAACTTTTTAAAGCTATACCATTCTATATAGACGATATATAAATGTTTTTTGTCTATCAACTAATTAAAAAACTAGTTGGAAAATATTTGCAGTCCAGCCGTTCCAGGATAGTAGTAAACAGTAAATAGATCCTCGATTCTTATCCATATCGGGTAATATTCAAAAAAGTGCTAGGTTAGAACTCATTTAATGTCGATCGTTCGCCGTATGTAAATCCCGGAATTCAAGGGGAGAAATACAATGCTGAACCTTACTTGAGTTGATGTTTGTTTTTTTGTTTTCCCCGACATATGGGTATCCCTTGTGTCGAAGCCACTTTGTCACATTATATACCTGCGTATTTCGATTTTATTATTTAGACCCTTCTCCTTTATTAACTAGACCTAGTAATAAATCGTTGGAGGCTTAACACGTCAATTGCAGTGTTAAAAATTTTTTTTTGGTCGTATTATCCATAGAATTGATAAACAATTGTTACCCTTTTGGAAATATCGATCCTTATGTCTGCCATAGATGTTCAGCATATGCTTCTATAAATTGTCTACGATATCCTCTTTTTTAATCATTCTCTTTTAAAGCATCTTTTTAATTTATTTTCAATATCGAAAAGTTCAATTTCTTAATAACTAATAACAATAACAATAATAATAATAATAATAATAATAGTAGTACGACATGTTTTCAGTTTCATCAATTCTAATAAATTCGATATTCGCGTTTTTTTTTGCACTTGCAACAGAAGTAGTACCTCATAATGCAACTCTCCCGGAATGTGCAGCAGCTATGAATGGCAAACTACCAGGATACTACCCATCAACATTTCGATTTTCTGGCAACATTCGACGGTATTATGTCGCTGCTGAAATTGAAGAATGGGATTATATGCCCAGTGGGTGGGACAACTGGCTCGGAGTCCCTGCACAAGAATCATTTCGTGTCATACAGACAGGGTATCTAAAAACCAATGAATCAATGGGTACCAAGTACGACAAAGCAGTTTATAGAGGTTATACTGATGCGACATTTACTACTAGGTCCAAGACAGAGAAATGGGAAGGATTACAAGGTCCGATTATGCGTGCAGAAGTTGGAGACGTGATTGAAGTTATGTTGGTTAACAAAATCCCAGACTTCAAAGCAAATATTCACTCAATGGGACTGTTTTACTCTAAAGAAAATGAGGGAAGTGTTTATTTTAACAGCACTGGACGTATGTCTCCAGGTGATAGTGTCGAATACAACAAATGTTTTGTTTATAAATGGTTGGTTACTGACGATTTGGCACCCCCTAAAAATGAGCCTTCTCGACTATTAGGATACCATGGGTTTATTAGCATGCCTCAAGATACAAACAGTGGGTTGTTTGGTTCTACAATTATTTACCAACGAGGGAAAATGGAAAAAACAATGAAGGAAAATCGAGAGTTTGTTGTTGGATATTTAATGCTTGATGAACAGTTATCTTTTCTAACTGGTCATAATGTTGAAAAATATTTGCCAGATTATTATAACGCCAAAGTTAGTTCACTAGACGACCCTTATGCATACCCGGGAATGAATTGGACATATTGGAACCCACAAGCAATCAACGACCCGGCATGTAAAGAAATTAGTAGTGCATGCAAAGTTTTTTATTCTTTAAACGGGTACTCATTCATGAACCAGCCACCGTTCGAAATGTGTGTCGATGATCCGGCCATTTGGTACGTTTATAATTTGGGTGACGCGCCACATGCTTTACATTGGCATGGTAATAATGTCCAATCTCCAAATGGCAATGGAATGAGTGTTCCGACGGTTGGTTTTCAACCAGGCGAGTACCTAACTTTACACATGACTGCCGCAAATCCTGGCGAATGGATGTTGTTGTGCCATTATACCGTCCACTTCATGGGTATGGAGGGCATGTACCATGTGCATCCCAGAGCGAATTGTCCTTTAAAGCCATTATCCAAAAACGGTTTCAAACGGGTTTTTCAACGAAAAAGATAATGTCAACATGTGTTTTTTTTTTTTTTTTTTTTTTAGGTGTTTGTTTGTTCTTTTTTCTATTTATTATTATGCAATTTCTCCACCTATTTGTTGTCCTACATTCCGATATTGCGTATTATCCCTTCCTTCCACTCGTTCAAATGGTCCCAATTGTTGTGCCATTTGTTGTCCTCGATGTCGCAACCATGTATCAAACAGAGCCGCATTTCTTGTACTACATTGGTTCATATATGAAAAAATAGCCCCAAATACCGGAACCAACGACACCAAAAAGTCGAATGTGATGTTGGCAGTCATTTTTGCATGTAGTTTTGCTGGAATCCTCGCCCGTTCTGCTGCAGCTACTATCCTCCCATGTACAACCCACATTGTCAATGGCCCAATGATTGGAATGATCGAAACCAATGGTGCACTACCGAGCCCCCAATCCGCCCAATAACAACCACAGAAACACCGATCGTGGTTCCATGCTTTGTCAATGATTTTCTTCCAAATATGTCGCTCTTCTTTGGTAATATTTGGAGGTGGTTTCCGCCTTACTTCTTCACCATTCACTTCTTCGTAAAAAGGATCCTTGGTTTGTAAATGCTCTTCTGCCAACATGTTCCATCCCTCCATTGCTACGTCAAACCCAGGGAGGTTTTCAACTCGATCTGAAAAGTCCTGTGCCATTATGATACTGTCGAGTAACCCAAAAAAAAAAAAAAACCGGGTTTACTAATAGATAAAGAAAGTGAAAAGCCAAAAAAGAAAAAAAAAAAAAAAAATTGGGGAATTCGGCTTGATTTGAGCAGTTATTGTTGTTATATATATATATTTTTCGAGGACAACCGGAAAAAAAAAAAAAAAGGCAACCGCTCCAGGCGGGCTTAGTCAAGTTCCGAAGACATTCTGAGACGGAGGTGCTTGTATTCTTAAAAAAAAAAAAACAACAATAGTCGGAGTTTTACAAACGGTAGGGTCCGTGATGCACTATCAATTAATTAATGATGGGTTGCGACAATATCATAGCTGCAGTAAAGTAATTTGACCTACGAGCCGCACCTGTTCAGAAGGTGCTTATAATTTTTTGGTTTTTTTTTTTTTTTTCAGTATATTATAATATATAAATAATGATTTATGCCTTCTTTTTACGACCAGAGTTTACATATCTCCCCACACCAACTCGCACACCAGTATGTCTGGTAGCATCTCTTTTATATCCAGAAATGGCAAACGGCGTCATGACACTATCAGCACTACCAGAGCCAACCCATTCATCCAGCATCTTTTCATTTTGTCGCTTTCGCCACATATCATCTTTAACTGCCTTTTGATATTCCTTTTGATCTTCTCGTAATAATACAGGACTCTTTTCATGTCGATTACGTCGGGCATTTTTGGACTGTGGGGAAGGTAATGAGTATCGATCACCTCTAGTAATCCATTCCATATTTTTCTTCAAATGAATTTGTAATCTACCATTGTCCATAACAGAAACTGAACATCGCAATAAAGTGTTTAACCCACATTTTGGACAGAATTGGAGTGGTCGGCCATTAGTTGGTAATGGACATAACTTGAAACATGCATGGCATCGTAGCATCCAGTTTTTGACCTTTTTGATCTGTTTACCGTTAGTTGGGTTGACCAAGTTCAACCCCATTTGTAACGCAACATTTTGCATCGCAAAATCACCAGAACTCATAGCTGCTTTAATATATTTGACTTCTTTCTCGACTGATGCATTGCCAAATAGATTTTTCGCTTCATGTTCATTATCCTCCGGACCAATCCATCCCTCATCATTATCATCGAATTCTTCAATAACTTCAATATGATTGTATTCTTTTTCCTTCTCCACTGGGGCACTTTTACCCTTTTTCTTTTTGCTAACTACAGTAAACCCATCATCATCTTCAGCCTGTTGTGGTTGCTCTTCTTCTTCTTCCAATTCTTGTTGATGCTTTTGATGTTGTTGATTTGGATTTTTATTTTGAATTTCTCCCGGATACTTTCTCAACCTCCAATCCCCATTATTCAACTCACATTCAAGTTCATAACATAATGCTAGAATATGCAAATCAGTACTACTTAGTGATGAAAAATCACCAGTTTTTTTGGAAAAATTACTAACAACTTTTATACTCTCTGGCTTTGGTTGTCGAATTTTTAAATTGTCGCCCCAAAGTTGCAAGTTAGTTCGTGCTCGTTCATCTTTAATTTCGGCGGCAACTGTAGGTGTCGTTACAAAATTTTCCGCCAAGTTGGATAATTCGGCGTACGTTTGTGTGATCAAAGGACCAGAATCTAAAATAACTGTATTGATCATTTTTAATGGTAGTGATGGAAGGTGAAAAATTGAAAGATTTTTTTTTTTTTTTTTTTTTATAAAAAAAAAAAAATTTTTAAAAAAAAAAAAAAAAAAAAAAAAAAATTAAGCCGCGCGCATTTTTACGTAAGCTAACGTTGCACCACAAAGTCCGTAAGTGGGTTC
>JAJLUN010000043.1:0-74844 GCA_030564365.1 Blastobotrys arbuscula | reverse complement strand
GGATATAAACTTTGGATATAAACTTTGGATATAAACTTTAACCATAATACTTGTTTTATACTGTTCATGTTGGTTTCAAAGTCATTTGTTGAGCTGCTAAAGCCACGAAAAACATGACAAATTTTGGGAATTTTACCTTTAATTTCTTTTAAGCATCGAAAGTTGACTGCTGACTGAATCAGTCTAAAACTTCAGGGCCACAAATTTAAATAACTTTTTTTTTATATTTTTATTTTTCTTCTATCTTTTTTTATTTTTTTTTTTTCAACTTCTTCTTCTTCTATCAAAAATTTTTTTTGCTATTTAACAAATACTAGCTTTTGGATAACACCAGAAATAATAATAGCTTCAAAATGTCGGTTGAACAAAAAATCCAAAAAGCTGATGAATTAATCAAGTCCAAAGATTTTGACCAAGTTGTTGCACTAACTAATGAAGCTATCAAAAAAGAGCCAACTAAGCCAAAGCCATATTTACAACTATCTATCGCGCAGCAACGATTGAAGGAATACCAAAACTCGTTCGACAGTGCCGAAATGGCCATTTCTTTGGCTTACCGGCTGGGTCGACGGGAACAAATAGCTGAAGGGCAGTTTAGACGAGGGATTGCTGCGTATTATTTGAAGCGTTATGCCGATTCTGACGGGTCCTTTGATTGGGCTAAAAAGTACAGTTGCAAAGACAAATCTTTGGAGTTGTGGATTGATAAAGCTCAAAATAAGTTGGGAGATGATGAATCTTTGGTGATTGATGAAATTCCAGAAATACAGCCAATCGAAGCTGTGGCAGAAGAAAAACAAAAACAACCTACCTCAGCTACGTCTAATAACGATGGTAGTGCTAATTTTAATAATGATAAAGATTTACAAGAAGCTTTAAATCTAAAAGAAGATTATAAACAACAAGCAGCACAAGCCAGACAACAACAAGCTTTTTATGATGCTAATAATGTTCGATTTGATTGGTATCAAAATAAAAACACTGTTAATGTGTCTATATTCTTGAAAAATCTACCAAAAGAAAGTACTAACGTTGAATTCCAACCAAATGCATTTAAATTGTCTACACAACAACCTGATCAAACCCCGTTTGAATATGGACTAAAATTATCTCACGAGATTAAGATTTCCGAATCATCGTTTCGAGTCTTTGGTACAAAGATCGAATTGGTATTGGCCAAAAATGACAGTAACATTCATTGGAAAGATTTGGCCCTTGAAATTTTTGATACCACTACCAACAACGATAAGGTTTCTTTGGACGATATGAGAGTTGCATTGAATGAACCACGATTGCCTACATTCCATGGTAATAAGAACTGGGATAAAGTCGCTGATAGCGAATTGGAACAATTCAAAGATGAAAAAGGTGGAGACGATTTTTTCCAAGAATTGTTTAAAGGCGCTGATGAGGATACCAGACGAGCCATGACAAAGAGTTTTGTTGAATCCAACGGTACTGCATTATCAACTGATTGGAGTGATGTCAAGTCTAAGAAATACGACGTTGATCCTCCACAAGGTTTGGAAGCTAGACAATTCCCAATCTAAAACTTTTTATTATTTTGACAGAACGTTATTAATCTTTTTATTGAAGTAATCCATTGTCTTGTAGTCTCACTTTTCATAATATTAGCCCCATCACCCTCATTGCCTTGAATCTTGGCAAGATTTTGTCTTGCATGAATCCCCACCGCAATAACACCTACTGGCCATGCTTTTCTACCAATACTTAGATCAGTATATTTCAAATTCGCTTCGTGGTAATCTTTTTGTTGTAGCGCCACAAGTACTGCGGCAAGCGGCGCCAGCATTTTTTCTTCCAGGTCGTTATGACGTAACAAATTCAAAACTGGTTCCAATGATTCTTGTGATTTTAACAAAAGTTCATCATTTTCATTGATTTTTTGCCATTCAGTTAGTAGATAACGAATATAAGTTCGCATTTGGAGATTGACTTTCAATTGATTGTCTACCACATCTTGTGGAGTTATTTTAAATTGCTCTTTTAATAACAATTGATCTTCATTTTGAATCTCTTTATCACGGATAATCAACCGTTGTAATTTCTTTAATCGGTTGTATCGATCTAGTTCAGTTTCACCAAATAACGTAATAGGTTCTTTCAATTCCCGCAACTCGTTAATAACCACATTCTCCGCCATATCTAGCTTCTTTTTTTCTTCCCTTTTTTCTAGCAACCCTCTCTTTCGTTTATAAGCTTCATGTAATTCCTGTTCTTCCAATTCACGTTCTTTCCGTTTCAATTCTTTTCTTCGTTCTTTTTCTTCTTCCTCCCGTTCTTCTTCCTCCATCCGCTGTTTTTCCACCTCGCTTGGCTTCAATTTCCCATCTTTGGCCAACTTATTGGCTTCTTTTTTCTTTTTGGCAATTTCGCCTTTCATCAACGCCGTAAAGTCCATCTATACTATGTATATACTAGTAAACTAAAAATAAATAAAAATTTAATAATATTTGTCGTCCTAATTAATTCAAGGTTGGGTCGAGAGTATTAGTAATTATTTGGGAAGAAGTGCACGCGCAAAACCACCACAAAAAAAAAAAAAAAAAGATTATTCACCACAAAAAAAAGGATAGATAGATTAACAGGTATTTTAGTCATCACCACAATTAAAACATATTAAAAAAAATGAGCGACGTTAAAGCGGAACAGGTCAAAGAAGAGTTTGAAGACGATGTATCTTTATCACCTACTTCAAACAATGGCGACGAGGAATACGATGCTAACGCCGTGGATATTGACGACACGCTGGACTTGGACATGACACATTCTGATAATAACGTTTGGTTGGTGAAACTACCAAAGTTTTTGATGGAACAGTGGTCAAAGCACCCACCAACCGGAGAAGAGTTGGGGAAATTAAAGATCAAGAACGATCAAGAAAATTGGAGGG
The DNA here is from genome assembly GCA_030564365.1 of Blastobotrys arbuscula. Classification (NCBI taxonomy): domain Eukaryota; kingdom Fungi; phylum Ascomycota; class Dipodascomycetes; order Dipodascales; family Trichomonascaceae; genus Blastobotrys; species Blastobotrys arbuscula. The sequence continues at coordinate 71,930 of JAJLUN010000043.1, read as the reverse complement.
TCCGGTTAGAGTTGAATAAGAATGATATTAATAAAGATGTGCCAAAAAATTATGATATCAAGTTGAATAAACGAAAAGTTGAAAATACCTATGTGTTTAGCGAGAAAGATTTACCAAAATACAAAAAAGCTAAACGAGAAAACGTATTAAGTAATGAAGGCCAGACAGCTGAAAAAGAAGCACGGGAGAAACAACGACAGAATGCAAAGGGGAAATATAAATATCGAAATTATAATCGAGATGGATATATTGCATATGTTCAAACGATTCCAAAGAAAACATCAATCGCTGGGAAAGTTTGTCATGAATGTAGTGTGCAGCCAGATATCAATGATCCTGAGTATGAACGAATTATTGGAGAACGAAAATTGGCATTATTATCCAATGCACCAACGAGAGAGCGTATTGAATTTCGAGATACCATGCCAGGTGTCAATGCACCAAGTATTGGCTCATTAACGAAGGCTGGCCCATCATTCATTCGATCACAAAAGAAGGAAAACAGGGCCTCGGATGGGAAAGCAACCCGGATTCCAAAAAACGAATTATTGGATTTATTGTTCAAGTTATTTGAACAATATGAGTATTGGTCTTTGCGGGGCCTTCGGGAACGGACTCATCAACCTGAATCATATTTGAAAGAGACGTTAGAACAAATGGCAGTAATGAATCGAAAAGGGCCATATGCTAGTAAGTATTCTCTAAAACCTGAATTCAAGCAATTGAAAGGGAATACTGATAGCTTGTCAAGTTATATGAATAGCCAATCAAATAACGCAGAAGAGAATAATAACGATAATAACGAGGATAATAATGAAAATGACGAAAATAATGAAAATGAAAATGAAAATGAAAATAATGAGGAGGAAGATGATGAGGATGAACAAATGGAATCGGTTGACTTAACATAGGAAAATAAGTTGTAATAAGGTTACAAAATTGAAAGGGATTTTTTAGCTGTGCATCTAAAACATGTTTAAGTCGAATGCGCACACTCTTGATTTTAAAAAAGTTGTTAGAATTTTAGGTTATTAAGGTTTTATGGCAGTGGGTTAGAACACGTTATTATTATACTAAATTTTTGAAAAAAAAAAAAAAAAAAAATACATTCACAAGGTTTTGAAAACTCTAATCAATTGAGTTTATGCAGGGTATTTAATACTTATGACTTGTTAAACTAAAGAAATTTTAGCTGGTGTAAGAAGCACACAATAGAATTATAATAAAAAAAAAAAAAAAAAAAATAATAAAAATAATATAAAAAAAAGAAAAAGATTCAGGCATCTTAAGCCCTTAGCACTATTTATTAAATATATATAATGATTGTAATCTCTCAATTATCTTTATTTTCTGTTTTTATTTCTTTTAAATAGCTAATGTCCGATTCATTTAACAAGATTGACAAACGACGGTTTGAAATTATCACAAATCAGAAACCTGTGGAGGGTGGGTCTTTCGTTTATGCAGTTAAACGATCCAAAAAATACTGTCGCCCTAGCTGCAAAGCACGAAAGGTGCAGAAGCGACAGGATATTGATATTTATGAAACCACGTCAATGGCGGCAGCCAATAGATTGAAGGCTTGCAGACGATGTAACCCCGATAATGACGAAATTCAAAAAATGGCGCCAGAATATAAAGTGCGATTAGTGTGTTTACAAGTGTTGAATGATCCAAATGTGAGATGGGAAAAGGCTATTACTGATAACGGCTTTGCCAAGCACCATGGTCATCGAACTTTTAAGAATATAATGAAGAAAACAGTTAATGAGTATATCAAGTTGGTTAGAGTGGATCGGCCAAATGCTTTGAAAATGTTGGAAATGGTCAACAATGAATCGGAAATAATAACTTCACCTCCTGTAACTCCTAAATTTACACCTTTGGAACTGGAAACATTGGAACCAATAGTGGGTGCAAACGAATCAATTGAGTCGGAGTTCAATATGTCAGCACAGGAACAACCAGTTCAATCGGATTACAACAAAAAAGTGGAATATTTGGCCGATTGTACTAGTGAATATTTTTCAGAGCCGGCCGTGCTTTCATCAGGCGCTAGTTCATCGGATGTGGACATTTTTGACTGTGATGACGACTACACTTACGCGAAATGTAATGATTACAATTATAACGAATACAATGAGGTCAATGAGGACCGGTACGAATATAATAGTCGCGATCCAATATTTGACCAATTGATTATGCAATCGCAAATTCAAGCCAATGATTTGTGTTGGGATTTCAATCCTATGGAAACAAGTCCCCTCCAGCCATACTATTACGAATTTGATAGCGGATGTAGCATCAATCGGTTCGATAATATCCAGACAACACTTTGGTAAATAGTCATTTTGCAAGAATATTACCTGTATCCTTTAAAGGTTCATAGCCTCGTTATGGTTTATGGTAATAAGTGGTATAGTATCTTATGTATTTACATATTTCCGTTACCCCAGAGTAATAAGCTTAATTTTGGAGAAATGCACGTATCGCCATCTCTTTTGATATTTATCAACGGGGAGCCGGTCCAGCCAGCGCTGCATTGTTACGCGCGCCGCGCCGCGCCGGCCGCCCTGGCACTGGTGATCGAAAATTGCGGAGAATTAAGTATACTTGCAGATAAGCCGTGGCTGCATCGCTTCACACACACACAAACGGACACCGGTGAAATACCCGCATTATCACTGAAACGTCAGTGTTTATTTTTTTTTTTTTATTTAATATCAGCAGGGTTGGGAACCCAAGCCCATAAAGTTACATATTCTTTGAAATAAGATAATCGATCTATTTTAATGTTAGTTAGTTTACTAAAACTGCTCCCCCTCTCTCTTTAAAGTAGAAGTCACTCCATCCAGAGCCACGTTATCTTTATAAAATTAACCTGGGAGTGTGACTCCCACACCCATGGATATATATATATAACCCAAAGAACGTATTACAGAATATATATAAAAACCCTCCCAAATTTCTCAAACTTTTATTTTATTTTATTTTATTCTATTCTATTCTATTTATTTAATATAGAGATATATATTTTTGTTTATCATAGTTCATAATGAGCGAAGATTTTAGCAAACTAACCGACGCGATTGATAAGCTTCAAATCAGTCAAAATGCATTAGCCGATCGAGTCACTACAAGCAACAACGAATTATCGCGAAGTATTTTAGAAATCCATTCCCAGCTTATCAGTCTCGCTGAGAAACAAAAACAACAACTAGTCCAACCGCCATCTCCACCACCGGATTCAACAAAACGGTCTCTTGACAACGAACGATCTGTTGATGCTAATAGAGAATCAACCCCAAGTGTTCCCGTTCCAAATAATTCAAGCAATCAATGGGGTAATCGAGTGATTTTGACAACATATCCGGGCCAATCAGGTATAAATCCAGTGCCATTGAAATGGGGCGCTCCAACTGCTAAAGAAAGAGGTCCAGTCGTTGCTTCAAGAACCCCATCAACTATCAAATTACGAAACGCCATTGGAGCTCATTCTGGAAGTTATTCCATTTACCACGCATTGGCAGTGGCAATTAATGACCTACCACTAGACCATAAACCTGATTTCACCAACGCCGAACCACCAGTTCAGTTTGGCCCGCATCCACAATGGGGCGATCCGGAAAAGATCGTATCAATGGATCCATTTGGAGCCATGGCTCCATGGATATTTGCAGATACTGGTGTTGATGTTCGTCCAACTATTGCAGTAACCAAAGCCCACATGCAATTGGCAGAAATCAAGGATGAAGTAGCACAAGGTACTCTAAAAATTGATGGCCAAGTTGTTTTAAATGCTGAAGGAGATTTGGCAGTTACCAAAGTTGCCGTGGAACCAGTGTGGTATTTACCAGGGGTTGCCAAAAGATTTGGGATCTCTGAAGCTACTTTGAGAAGAGCTTTGTTTGAAGATACCGGTGGTTCATATCCAGAATTAATTACTAGAGGTGATATCAAAGTGTTTTTACCTCCGATTGGTGGCATGACTGTTTATATCTTCGGCGACCCAGGGAAAGTATCTGATCCTGATTCCAAGTTGGCCTTAAGAGTTCATGACGAATGTAATGGATCTGATGTATTTGGTTCGGATATTTGTACATGTCGACCATATTTATTGTTTGGTATCAGTGAAGCAGTCAAACAAGCTCAACAAGGTGGTAGCGGGGTTGTAATCTATTTCCGAAAAGAAGGTCGAGCGTTGGGGGAAGTTACGAAATATTTGGTTTACAACGCTAGAAAACGAGGTGGAGATACCGCTGCAATGTATTTCAAACGAACTGAAAACATTGCCGGGGTTAAAGATATGCGGTTCCAAGTATTGATGCCAGATATTTTGCAATTCTTGGGCATTCAAAAAATCGACCGAATGTTGTCAATGTCGAATATGAAACATGACGCCATTGTTGAACAGGGAATTCCAATCATTGAACGTGTTCCGATCCCAGATGAAATGATTCCGCCAGATTCTCGGGTAGAAATCGATGCTAAGATTCATAGCGGGTATTTCACTAGTGGGAAAGTTTTAACTACCGAAGAATTGACCAATGTTAAGGGCAGACAATGGGAAGATATTGATCATTAAAATTATTACAAAAATAAGATTAGTTGTGTAGATTGGTATAGCTAATAAAATGTTTCAAAACTTAAAAGTAGTGATGCCATAGCCGTACTATTGGGGTATAGCAAACCATTATTTTCAAAAAAAAGTGACCACTGAATGGAATTTTTGGGTAATTTCAATATATACTAACCAATTACAATGCTTTTCACTAGGCCCGTGGCCAATCTATCAAAATGTTTTGAAAAAATTAACCAAGCCACATGCCAGCAGATCTGCAGATTAAACACTGGATCTTAGGTATCAATAATCTGGAAAGGCTATTAATTGCGATCCAAAACCGATGTTGACATGTAAGAATATATGTTGCAATTTGAATACGTACTGTAGTATTTGACCTGAGTTATATGCTATAGATGCCGATTGTAACCATAGGTATAAAAAAAATCGAGTGGAGTGCTAATAATAATAATAAAAAACCGATGAGTTCAAGATGTCGTCCCGCTTTTGCAACCACAGAAGTATTTTATTCCTTGCATGTATAATATATTTTATAAACACCATAAGAATTAATACCTGTGCGTACTGGACATACGATACTCCGCCAGCAACATTCTTTTTATTTAAAGCTTGGTAAGCTTACGTTCATGATTGTTTAACACATTAATATTTATTTTGTTCATCAGTTAGGGAGGATTTGTGTTCAATTTGAAATGAAATAATATTATTCCCGTCTCATATATTAATTTGTGCGATACAAAAGAGCTCAGATTTTGTTGTTGAATTAAGTTACCTAAGACATTTTAATTAATAATTACTGGCAGACAATAAGGTTAGGAAAAAGTTGTCTGATGTATGAGGAGTGTTTTGGTTTTCCTGAACCGGCGGTTTAACTAAATTAAGCATATGCAGTGTTGGAGGTCCGAATACTGCCCTCTAATATCCCTTATAACGTTATAATTATTTGATTATTAATGGTGGTAATAAGATTACCAAAAAAAATAAAAAAAAAAATGTTGAAAGTCTAAAGAGGTGTAAAGTTTGAGACCTGGTAAAGTTGAGATCTTGTTTCATAATTTTACTGAGTATTACTTATAGGGCCTTGGGATTGTGTTGTAAATGGCGAGTTCATCGATGTTTTGAATCTCAATTAATCATAATATTTCGTTTCCAGTTCAAAGGATTGACAAGTCACAAAATTCTAGAAGAGATGGTGATATTTTATTACCCATCTGTATGCCCCCAATACTGATGCTGCATGCTATAGATTTCCTGTGCTGAAGATGATTTTCATTCGATCGATTTATTAAAAAAATTAACGCATAGAATCTCGTATCCCACGCAATTCATCAACTTATCTCCAATCGACCGTTTACTGTCCAGTCCTCGCTCTAATGCTATTTTCGTATATTTTAGACGATGGCTATGTAAATGTATGCCGGGCCATTGTAGAGTTATCAGTTGTTTTGTGATTTTTTTATTTTAACTTTCCAATATAGATTTAGTAACACAACTGGATGATGAATCTAATTTGCGATTCTCCCCCTTTTTTTTTTTTTTTTTTTTTTTCACCACTTCACCCCCTAATTACCTTTAATCGTGATATGCATGCATCGGGCGTTAATAAAATTCGGTGCTGTGATGTGCATTCGATCTGAGACTCAAACTATTGACATAACATCATCAAGTGCTTGAGCATGAACTGATCACGGCCGGTTAATTATCACATACGCACCCCACGTATAAGCCAGTTAAATCAAATCAAACTACCTAAATGCAATTGTTAAGTAACCGAGGGGGATACATTCTAAGCATGTGGAAGGTTTGTTTATTTTGTTTGTTTCCATAGTTATTATATATCCCTGATTGATTGAGTGATCGAGGAGCATCCTCCGGCGAATCGCCAACTCTCTTAACTCCTGGTTCGAATCTGTGCAAAGTTTTATAAGATCTACGCTGGAAGTTGACAACTCATCAGTAACAAGTTTATTTACAATTGTAAATCTTGATTCATTACTAATCCATTTAAAAGATGAGAATTTCGTCCAAATTTGAAAAATTGAAGTAAAAATATTCTTGGAACTAATTTTATCTTGTTAAGTGTACAACTTACATCGGTAAACTATATAAACTATAACGAACCCGTTCGATCTAGATCGCGATTGATCTGACATTCTGGTCAGATAAGTCTTAGCTTAACTTTCCAGTTTATCGATCTCAGGAGTGCTTTTCGCAACGCTTAGAAATCCAAAGCCTTAAGAGCAGAACAACGACTGAACCTTCCCGCGGATGACCTTGTTTTAAACAGCCACTTCTCGATGGGGGTTGTTATCAACAAGTTCCCGCCCAGCCGCAGCTAGATCGGTATCAGATTCACAGATTTGATCGTTTTAGCTATAGCATCAAGTTTAACTTTTATTTTCACTATTTAATGAAAATCTTTGTAGCCTCACGGATATTTGACTTTCTGTTGATTATTTTTATTAAATTGCGAATATCATTTTAAACTTGAGCCCAGCCCCCTTATAATTACAATTAATCTTTTGCACATTATAATAATACCTGTAAGCAATTCTTTTCTAGAAAAAAAAAAAAGTCATCGCTGAAATTTGGTTTACTCAATAAGCTTAATACATTAAAATATTTACCCCCTATTTTTGTCCACTTCCCAAAGATCAAGATAATCAATAATTAAGGTAGCCGCACCCTAATAAATAAAGTACCGATTGAATTTTGGCCAGCCATGGCCGACAAAAAAAAGGATTTGGTCAAGCCTGGGATTAAAAACAACAAACGCCCAACAGCTATAATACGCCTTAATTAATTATAGCGGGGGTAGCAGGTACAGTAACATTGGGACAAGTTTATATTAATTGTTAAAAATAGCTTATTTTTTTTTTCAATTTTCATTCACCCCTCTTTTAAAAAATAAAGTAAAACGTGGCTGGAAATTTCATAATAAAAAGGCACTTCTAGGCCGGGTTACCCTCATGTTGGGTAAACGTAGACAAGCTTTTATTTATTTATTTATATATATATTTTATAGTTGTTGTTATACAACGCCACTTTAATTTTCAAAATAGCAAATTAACACTCAAGCAAGGATTAAAAAGACCAGATTAATTGCACAAAGGTTCCGAGCTTACACAGTACAGGCTTAAGCACCAACTTTTCATTTAATAAATGAATAAATAAGCTTGTCGTTTCGCTAATTCAAGACAAACCGTTTCGGCCTTCTAAGCGCCTGACTGTAATTGCGCACGCCCCATACGCTTAATTTACAAGCGCTGTTCCGCCTCCGCCGGCGCTTTTTTTCTTCTTTTCTACCACGAGTATATACTTATCTTAGCCTTAGAAAATAATATTTCAAGCGTAAAACAGCCAATAATAAGACTAGGCTGAAAAAAATCTTAAAGGGCGGTGCATAATATTATAATAATCCCAACTATAACACTCCTTTCAAGCCCCACTAGCGGGTCGGTACCGCTTCTCAAACTTCAACAGAGAAAGAAAAAGAAAGGGAGGAAAATTTGTGACACGTCGTTTTTGGGTCACTCTCTCTCCTTTTTTTTTTATTTTTTTTATTTTATTTTTTTTCTTCTTTCTACTACTTTTTTTTCAACCACCTTTTTTTTATTTTTTTTTTTCTTCATTAAATTATCAAAACAACTACAATGGAAGGTATGTACAAAAAAGCGACTTGATCAATAGAACGAATTCGATGGATTGAACTGATTGAGATGTAAAAACTAAGATAAGATACTAACATTTTAATAGACGAAGTCGCTGCTGTAAGTGAAATAAAAATACGATCTATTTTGGGGGGGTCACAACAAAAAAGTGGTGGATAAATTTTAATCCTCAACAACCTACCACTAGTACCACCACCATAAATCAAAAACGTAATCATAAAGAAAATACTAACATTAATTATAGCTTGTTATTGACAATGGTTCCGGTATGTGTAAAGCCGGTTTCGCCGGGGATGATGCTCCTCGAGCTGTTTTCCCATCCATTGTTGGTCGTGCTCGACACCCAGGTATGATGGTCGGTATGAACCAAAAGGATTCTTATGTCGGTGACGAAGCCCAATCTAAGCGAGGTATCTTGACCTTGAAGTACCCAATTGAACACGGTATTGTTACCAACTGGGACGATATGGAAAAAATCTGGCATCATACTTTTTATAACGAATTACGTGTAGCTCCAGAAGAACACCCAGTCTTGTTAACTGAAGCTCCAGTTAATCCAAAATCTAATCGAGAAAAGATGACTCAAATTGTTTTTGAAACTTTCAATGCTCCAGCATTCTACGTTTCTATTCAAGCCGTCTTGTCCTTGTACGCCTCTGGTCGAACCACTGGTATTGTTTTGGATTCTGGTGATGGTGTTACCCACGTTGTCCCAATTTATGCCGGTTTCTCTTTACCACACGCCATCAAGCGAATTGACTTGGCTGGTCGGGACTTGACTGATAATTTGATGAAATTGTTGGCCGAACGAGGTTACCCATTCACCACCACTGCAGAACGTGAAATTGTTCGAGAAATCAAGGAAAAATTATGTTACGTTGCTTTGGACTTTGAACAAGAATTGCAAACTGCTGCTCAATCATCCTCTTTGGAAAAATCATACGAATTGCCAGATGGTCAAGTTATTACTATTGGTAATGAACGATTCAGAGCTCCAGAAGCTTTGTTCCATCCATCTGTTTTGGGTTTGGAATCCCCAGGTATTCACGAAACTACTTTCAACTCTATTATGAAATGTGATGTTGATGTTAGAAAAGAATTGTATAACAACATTGTCATGTCTGGTGGTACTACTTTGTATGCTGGTTTACCAGAACGATTACAAAAGGAAATCACCGCCTTGGCTCCAAGCTCAATGAAAATCAAAATCATTGCTCCACCAGAACGAAAATACTCTGTACGTATTGATACCTTTACGATTACGTTTGCTGTAATTGTTGGGAGGAATAAGAAAAAAAAAAAAAAAAAAAAAAAAGGCGAAGCTCGGTGCTCCGACTTTTTTTTTTTTTTAATATTTTTTAATTCTTTAAATTTTGAATTTTTGCTAACTTTATTTTAGGTCTGGATTGGGGGTTCTATTTTGGCCTCTCTTGGTACTTTCCAACAAATGTGGATCTCAAAGGCCGAATACGACGAATCAGGTCCATCAATCGTCCACCGAAAGTGTTTCTAAGCATTTTAACAAAATGCTTGAACACGTTTGTAAAATCTGGTTCTTGTTTTTTTTGAAGAAAGATTGCGGCCAGTCGTTACAAATTTATTATTAAAGTAAAAAAAAAAAAAAGAAATAAATGTGTTATTTTTCTGGTTATTAATCAATACTAATTATTACCAATCATTGTAAATGTTTTAAAAAATCCATTCGATAGTTATCGAATTATTAGTAGCGTATGCTTACAGGTATGATTTCCTCAACTGAAATTATCTCAAAATGTGTTTAAATTGTCTGAACCTGACGAAATGTTTTTGTTTTTTTATTTCATGTAAAGAAATTGGTCTATACAAGTGACATGTTCGGTTATAATCGCGAAATACAGACGTTCGTGTTTTTATGCGCGTTGCGACACTGATCGAAATATTCAATAATTTAATAACCTCAATCCATAAAACAACAAAATCACAAGTTCAAGTTCAAGTTCAAGTTCAAATTCAAGTTCAAGTTCAAATTCAAGTTCAAGTTCAACGACAGTTTCCACTTTAAAATCCCCAACTCCATCTGAATAGCATCCCATAAATCGTAACGATTTATCAACCACCCACACCAACCCACTCCTAGGTTCAATAGAATCACTCCAAAATATTTCTCATCCGTCTCTGTCCTAATAACAACAATGTCCGTTCCTTTGACCACAATTTCATAAAAGTTTGGGTCCAATGCATCCCCCACTGCCACCATCAAACATCTAGAAACTATTTTATGTAAATTCCACGGGTGGACGAAACAACTCCTCTGGGAATTTGAAATTGCTAAATGTTGATGTAAATTTGTGAAGATTAGTTAAAAACCGTGAAATGTGGCTCCATTGGTATTCGGCAACTTGAACGTCTGGATGGAATGGAGCAACTTTCAAGATGGAGAAAAGGAGGAAGGATGGATTAGTTGGGGAGTGGTAATAGCGGTAGGTTGTTGTAATACCAGAAGCTCAATGCTGAGATTGGCTGATCATCATTACGGGAGAGTAAATGATAAATTAGTTAAGAGCTTGAAAGGACTGTAGACCCTTTTATATACCTTGACAAAATAATTATCATAGCAGATTTCTCATACTTTTTTGGTTTTTATCGTAAATCTTATCTCCATTCCTTTATTATTTCTACTAATCTCGATCGCACATAAACATTTTAGCCGTATGACTGAGAACTCCAAGTTTTTCGTGTTTTGGGCGTGTTGCAGTCTCAGTGTGTTTATAACATCTTGTTATAGCAGTACACAAGAAATCACAACATTGAGTTTTTTCCTTTCGGGGGTGGGATTGGTTAAGATTGGTCTGAACAGTATAAACAAACTACGATGTATTTTTTTATCCTAATTGATACAATCAGGATTTTAGCACTAGCGGGACTTCATACTTACTTCTGGAATTCCAAAATTAATGACAAAAAAAAACTAATACAATTATAGATTATAACTACAGAATCATCTTTTTATAAAGCGCAAAATTCTAGCCGCCTTGATCAACCTCAACGGAATAATTAATTGGAAATTAGCCACAAACTATTTTATATTGCTAGTTAGCCTCCAAGATGGAAATAAAAAATAAAAAAAGACCAACTCGATAGATGATCACTGGAACCTTACTGAGAAAATAAATAGGTATAAAATTGGAATAGGCCCAAACTCAGATATACTGTCAGGTTCTTGTATATAGAATATTCGTTTCTAATATTACCCGCATATTCATCGTGGCAATTTAAACCATTCGGCAAAACCTCCAGCAATTCTTCAGAAGTGTTTAATTAACTCTTCTGAGAACAGAGAATTGCTAAAGGTTAAACTGATTTTTGTGGCGATAAGAAACTATGCTAGTCTTTGTCATCTTTGAAAAGATGGGAAGGATGAAACATGAATTGGATGGTTGTTCAAAGGCTTGTAAAGAGGATGTTACGGCGAGGGGATAAAACTAGATAACCATATATACATACATATATATATATATATAAATGTCAGAAAACTGATACAAAAATGGACTAAACCCTTCTCAGTGAACACAAAATTCTAGCTGCTTCATTAACCTCGTCAGTTCTATTGTCGCCGCCTGTTGTTTCAATATAGCCACATTTTATAAAAATAGGAAACATTGTTCCAGGAACCATACCTCCAATATAAGCGTCCACCCCGTCCAACAACAAAAAAACCCTATCATCGTCTATAAGGTTGATGATCCTAATAATCGAGTCATAGTATTTGGCCAAAATATAGACGTTAACTTGGTTAACATACAACCGCTCGTAATACCTCTTTTTTAAATGAGCTTCAATTTTCTGTGGCAAAACATTGGCAAGATAGTCATGGTAACGAGCCACATTGGAAAGGTATGTGCGAGCGTTGAAGTTGGTATTGCGTGTGCTGAGAAGCAAATTATAACATTTTGAATTTAGGTCGTTAACTGCTAATAAACCTGGGTTAGGCAGTACCATTTCGATTTCGATAATTGTAAAATTTATTTGCTCTTTTTAACGATAAATTAAAATATTTTTATATTTATAGTTGCAAAAAATCTTTCTATTGAGGGTTATCCAATAACGGTGCTAACTATCATTTGTATACTAGTTTGTTTTATTAACTAGATCTTTTAAAACCTGTGTTTATACTACGTAATCTTAAGCCTCATCTTTTTTTTTGAGTATGGCTTTGCAATACGGCTGAGTTGTAAGTGCGTAAGTACGCTATGGCAAATCCGCTTTGTCGGATAAATTTATTGTTTCACCGTCAGGACCACAATATACACGATCATTTGCCATCGCCAAAATCTCCAAAACCAGAGATACTCGCCGATATCTACATCATTAAAAAAAAAATAAAAAAAAAAAATTTCAAGTTCAAAAAAAAAATTCATCAATAAATCAAATTTACAGTAGTCGTTACAAATATATATATATAAAAATCTATTCTTCCATTTCAACAGGATCACAAGAACAGAACAAGTTCATGTCACCATAAGTATCGTCCAATCTAGTAGTAGTTGGCCAGAATTTTCGCTCCTTCAAATACGGCAATGGATACGCGGCTTGTTCTCGGGTATATGGACGATCCCATTCAGATTGTAACAAATCTTGTTGAGAGTGAGGAGACATTTTCAAAACATTGACATCCTTTGGAACATTACCATTTTCAATTTCTTGGATTTCTTGTCGAATTGAAATCAAAGCATCAACAAATCGATCCAATTCTGACAAAGATTCTGATTCAGTTGGCTCAACCATCAAAGTGTTGGCAACAGGCCATGACATGGTTGGGGCATGGAAACCATAATCTTGCAATCGTTTAGCAATATCAATAGCTTCAATACCACAAGTTTGTTTGAATCCTCGGACATCCAAGATAAATTCGTGTGCACACTTGTTGGCACTGTTGGTATACAAAATTGGATAATGTTCACTTAATCGATCCTTCATATAATTAGCATTCAACAATGCCAATTGAGTGGCCTTCTTCAAACCAGTTGCTCCCATACCCTTGATGTAAGCCCAAGAAATTGGCAAAATACTTGCAGAACCCCATGGAGCAGCGGCAATTGCCTTGATAGATCGCGCATCTCTTTGCATATCAACAATATCGTGGTTTGGTAAGAACGGTTCCAAATGAGATTTGACACCAATTGGACCCATACCTGGACCACCGCCACCATGTGGGATACAGAATGTTTTGTGTAAATTCAAGTGACAAACATCTGCACCAATTTCACCAGGAGAAGTTAAACCAATTTGAGCATTCATATTAGCACCATCCATATAAACTTGACCACCTCGGGAATGGACAATTTCAATAGCCTTTTTTACACCTGGTTCAAATACACCAAATGTAGATGGATAAGTAATCATAACAGCGCCCAATTGATCTTTATATTTTTCAGCCTTGGCTTCCATATCAGCAATGTCCAATTCACCATTTGAGGTACATTTGACTGAAACCACCTTCATACCACACATGGCAGCAGAAGCTGGATTGGTACCATGAGCAGAGACAGGAATCAAACATACATTTCGTTGACTTTCACCCTTGGATTCCAAATAAGCTTTGATAGCCCTTAAACCAGTATATTCACCAGCAGCACCAGAATTTGGTTGTAAAGAAACAGCATCAAAACCAGTGATATCAGCCAAATCATTTTCCAATTCTTTCAACAAAATGGTATAACCCTTAGCTTGATCTCGTGGAGCAAATGGATGAATAGAGTTCAATTCTGGCCAAGTGATTGGAGCCATTTGAGTAGTGGCATTCAACTTCATGGTACATGAACCCAATGGGATCATGGAGTTGGCCAAGGACAAATCTTTTCCTTGTAAATGATTAATGTATCGCAACATTTCAGTTTCACTATGATATTTGTTGAAAACTGGATAGTTCAAAATCTTACCTTCTCGAATAAATTCTTGTGGCAATGGAGCAAAAGATTCTGGCAATTTTGGAGGTTGGACTTCAAAAATGTTGGCCAAAACTTCCAAATCTTTGCCAACAACAGTTTCATCTAATGACAAAGAAACAGTGTTTTCATCGACTTTATACAAATTGACTCGTTGTTCCAACGCTTTCAAGATGTATTTTTCAGCATTACCAACGTTAATGGTCAAAGTATCGAACCAATTCTTGTTAACAATTTCATGTTGAGTAGAAATTGCACCGGCCAATGTGGTGGTAGCAGTGTAAACTTTGTTGGCAATTTGTTTCAACCCTTCTGGACCATGGTAAACTGCATACATGGCAGACATGTTGGCCAACAATGCTTGAGCAGTACAAATATTTGAAGTAGCCTTTTCACGCTTAATGTGTTGTTCTCGAGTTTGTAAAGCTAATCGATAAGCTGGATTGCCCAATCGATCCTTTGATTTACCAATAATTCGACCTGGCATTTTTCTTTCGGATTTGGCCACAGCAAAGAATGCTGCATGAGGACCACCATAACCGAATGGAACACCGAATCGTTGAGAGTTACCAAACACAATATCAGCATTGAATTCACTTGGTGGTTTCAAAACAGTCAATGCCAACAAGTCAGTAGCAACAGAAACAACACCACCATTAGCATGAACTTGTTCAGATAAATTCTTCCAGTCATTTAATGAGCCGTTAGTAGCTGGGTATTGAATACAAACACCAAAAGCATCTTTCCCAAATTCTTTTGGTAAACCAACAGTAACTTCAATACCAAAATCTTTAGCTCTTGATTCCAAAACAGCCAAAGTTTGTTTGTGAACACCTTCATCAACATAATAAACCTTTCTCTTGCCCTTCAATTGGTGGAATGACATAACCATGGCTTCGGCAGCAGCAGTGGCTTCATCTAACAAAGAAGAGTTGGCAACACTCATACCAGTCAAATCAGCGACCAAGGTTTGGAAATTGATCAATGATTCCAGACGACCTTGTGAGATTTCTGGTTGATATGGAGTATAAGAAGTGTACCATCCTGGATTTTCCAAAACGTTTCGTTGAACCACTGGTGGCACAATAGTACCATAATACCCTTTACCAATAAAGGTTCTATAAATATCATTTTGTGATGCAATTTCTTTTAACCGACGAGTTAAAGCACTTTCAGCTAGCCCATCTTTCGGCTCAACATTTAAAGGTCTGTTCATTAAAATGTCTTTTGGGACAACGGCTTCAACAAATTTATCAATTGATTCGTGGCCTACTGTTTTTAATAACTTATTGTAATCTTCCTTGGAGCTTGTACCATTGTGTCGTCGAGCATATGTGTCTATTGGATCGATAACTGATGCAGTTTTGATGATGGTAGATGAGAATGATCGGGTCATCAATCTAGCACCGACATTTAGTCTAGAAGCTCGTAATAAAGCACGACCAGACATTGTTTGTATAGTTATTTAAAAAATTGATAAAAATAAAATAAAAGGAAAAGTAGAGAAAAGAAAAAAAAAAAGTATGAAAGAGAAAAAGTGGAAATTTAATGCCTTTTATTTAAATGAAGAAGAAAAAAAAAAAAAAAAATACCTGTCACTGTGTTTTTAGAGCACCGTGCTGAAAAACGGAGAACTAGTAAGAAAAGAAAAAAAAAAAAAACAAATATGGTAAGCCTTTTCAACGAATTTTTATGCTTTTATGCTTTAAAAAGTGATGCTCTTAAGCACCGAGTTTGACTCAGTGAAATTTCATGATATTTTATAGTGTGAAAGTTTCACACCCCCCCCAGCCAAAAAAAAAAAAAAAAGTTTTATAAGCTTAATACCAATGAGACTAAGATCGAGTTGCCCCATTATTTTGTAAAAAAGGTGGCTAGTAAGAATATTTTTGTGCCTATACACTCAGGGCGATAGCATGGGGAAAATTATAAAGCACTGTACTTATCTGTACTCCCCTATGACAGAGAAAAACCCGGGTCATACACAACAGTTTTTTTGAAAACGGGCCTGATATTTTTTTTACAACTAAGACAATGAAAGCTTACTGGATAAGACCTTACATTTTTATAAAATTGTTAGCATAAGTAATCTAAACATATTGGAGGGATTTCTTTTTTTTATTTTTTTTTTTAGGCCCTCGGCCAAGACCGTTTTGGATTCCTAGCTAGGTTTATATTACAGATTAGGTTTCTCAATTGTTATAAAATCTTATAACTATCAATGAGTAAGTATAGTCAATTGTATTGTTAGTTTGATAAGATATCAAATGCTATAAATATTACCTAACTTCCAATGTTGTTATGTTTATGTTATTTTATTATCGTGATGATATGTTTCCCCCACACGCTCAATACCTAATAAATATATATAATGGTTTTCTAGTAACATTCTGCAGAATACCAACTAATCAATCAACTAAAACTTGATCTTAGTTCAAAAAGAGAATATATAGATAAATAAAAAAAAAAAAAAAGAAAAAAAAAAAAGAAGATAATAATAAATTATACATGCTTGGATCGTTTTGGTGAAGCTGGAGGCCCGACTATTGGAGCAGCTCGAGGTTTATCAGGATGATGGATGCTAGTATTTGGAATAACCTCTGTAACCGACGGTCGTTTCAATGAACTCGAACGATTTGGTCTATTTTCAGCTTGTGCGATTTCACTTGGTAAACTTTCAATATTGGTTTTGGTATCAATACTTGGAGTTTTTTCCAACACATAAACGCCTTGCATTCTTGATACCATTCGATCATAATATTGCTCCAACACTTCAACTTCGGGGACGATTTTATAATCCACTCTAACCAGAAACTCCACCTCCAGCAAATTCAGTTCCACTCTTGATAACCCTCCGACTTTGGCATAATGGCTATTGGTACAAAAAGAATCACACAACCCTTTAGACCCTACCATCGCCGCAGTAATCATGAATCGATGAACCGTTAGACTATTTATATTAAATGTTTTATAAGTAGTGCATAGCAAATCAATATAATAAATAATACTCATTAGAGTGGATTTTTCCAGCGTGCAAAATTTGACAATTCGTTTGATGTAGTCTATTATACTGATCCCCGGCGGAGATCTGGAATGGAATCGTGTTAATTGATTAGAATCAAATGGTAATGCATCATTAAGTTGTACAAGTTCTTGCATCATCGAAGAAACAAGAATGGTCAAATCCCCCATCGGACAATCAAAATACGATTTGGGAATAACTTTGGGCTCCTGTGGCTGGAGGTCCTGTAACTGTTGTTCATGTTGTCGTTGTTGTTCTTGCCGCTCTTGCTCTAGTATTCGCTGCCGTTCCTCTTCTTGTTTCCTACGTTTCTCATCTTTTTCCCGTCCTTTTTTCTTACTCCTTAGCAGCTGCATCTTCTATTATTATACTTATTTATTGACAAAATATTAAAATAAATAGTTGAATCACCCGGCCGTTGTTGGTATTATTTTCTAAGAAACGTGTAAGTAGTGTATGTGGTGGTCAATAAATATTTTTTGTTGAAAGTTTTGTGATTCGAAATTCAGATTCCACGGCCGCGCATTGGTTTATTAGATGTTACTGCGCTGTCTAGTCTACTTTTTTTTTTTCTTTGGGCGGCTTTCTTTTCTATACGCAAACTTATTATTACTGCTTTTTATCAACTATTTCATCAAAACAATCAAACAAAATAAATATAAAAATAAAAGGAGTTCAAATATGGATAATATTTAGCTTTTTTGGACCGACTTTCGTGATCGTTTTGATTGATTTTTATTATTATTTTAGGTTTTATTGCCATATTGGCAGTAAACGTTTTTTTTTTAAAATTTATGAACCTGTTCCCAGATAAATGTATCCAACCGACGCATGCAGCGGCTATTTTCAAGGTATTATTGCCCAACACGCTGAAAGCCAGCATTTATGTTCTGTATATCAGTGAAAGACTGAAAGAAATTATAGTAATACCAATTGAATTCAACAAAAAATGAACATAATAATATATATATCTCTTTTGTAAAAAGTTTCACTCTTTCAATACCATCAGTCTCAAAAACACCTTATGGGCTACGGGCGATAATCACAGAGAGGTTTTTATTTTTATTTTTATTTTTTTCCCAATAATTGTAATTTGTAAAGGGATTTAAGTTTATTATAAGTTGAGAGTGCGGCTTCGGTTACAAATTAATAACTTACAAAAAATCTATAAAAATCATAACAATGCGGCGGCGGCTCTTTTCCCGCGCTAAAGATTAATAAAATGTAAATATTTTATTAGTCTTCCAAATCCTCAACACCAACAAACACCCAGCTCCGACGATAATCGTCGTTGATGTAAATGCAATCATCTTGCTAAACCCTTGTAACCCACTTTCTTCCCCAGCAGAAGGTAAAAAAGTGCCTGCGATCAATGGCCCTGCCAAACTTCCCGCCCCGGCCAGGAAAAAATTAATACTCAATCTAGAATGATTATCCAACATTCCAAAAACTTGTGCAAGTACCGCAGGAACTAACGAAGAGTAAGTGGAACACATGGTACCATACGACACGCCAAACACGGTGATTAATGCCGTGTTGTGGGCAGGTAACCAGAACGCTAGTTGAGAAACACCGGTTAAAAACATCGTGATCATTAGAACGTTGACTCGACCATATTTATCTGCCAACCATGCACCTAACGTTCGACCGAAAAATGAACAAGCATTCATTATCGTCAAAATATTATCTTTAATTCCTTTATTTATAGGCGGTTCAATTCTGGCTGCATATGTGGCGATATAGAACATGGCAGGAAAATAGCCCATGACACTTATACTGGTTGATAGATTAATCCACAAAAATTTCCAACTTTTTAATACCTTAAAATTAGGCCAAATTTGCCGCTTTAGGTTTGGGAATCTAGGTACGATTGTTATTACACTGATCACCATCAGTGGTAGATAGATAAATCCAATAATTCTAGAAGTCCATTCAAACCCAATTTGTTTGATTAACTTTTGGGTCATTATAGGATATATTATACCACCTACACTCGACCCTGCCGCAGTGATCCCTGTAGCAATAGCTCTTCTTTTTTTGAACCATTCAGTAGGGATTGCCATGGCGATAAAAAATATCAATCCAGCGCCAAAGCCAAATAATACACCTTGTGTTAGGTAAATATGCCATAATTTGGTTGATAAACTTAATAGCATGAAACTAAGCGACATTGTAGTAAAACCAAGTATAATAGACCATCGAATTCCTATAATGTTTATAATTGATACTGATGGGATACAAGCTACGTAAATAATGAACGGTTGCAACGCACCAATTAACGAGATCGAACTGGAAGAACTGTCATTGAAAATCCCACTATAATATTTAGAGAATATACCAAAACTTTGGACCATCCCATAAGTTGAGTTTAATGATAGAAACGTGCCAACAAGCACCAACCAACCGCGTCCTCCTTCTGGATAGTCATCTATATCATGGTCGTATTCTTCCGTTGTAGGTGTAAAAGTAGATGTAGTACATGTAACTTCTTCGGACTTTCTGCTCCCCATTTTTTATTTTTTATTACTTCTCAAATATGCCTGTAAAAAGTTTGAACAGTCAAGTATGAATAGCCATGTCTTTTGGTTCCAAAACTCGAAATAAAAAGCATAGGGCGATAACGCATTTTATATTAAGCTTATTTATTAAAGTTAACTAAAAGGTACTGGGACCTACCAGTCTTTTTTAATAATTAATTAATTAACAAGGACAGCTGTTTATAATAAGGGTAAGCCTAGGTAAGATGCTCGATATTTAAGCATACAGAAAGAAAAAAAAGTCTTAATTGAAATTACCCCATGTTTTGAACCTTTCTCTCTTTCTCCCTCCCTCTTCATTATGCATTGAAAATTGGTTTAGGTTTGTTTTTGGGCCCATCATCGGTCTCCGTGCGGCCCCCCACGCGCATATGCTCTGCTAGCTATGTTCGCCAATTGCGCGGCACTTTGTGTTAAAGTGTTCATCTCCATGCGGGGCTGATGGAACATTTCTACAAACGGTCGACTGCAACGTATAAATTACGCTCCACGAGAACGGTTATTTATTTTTTTACCAATCCAAATGTTGGGCAATTGGCGGAGTAACTTTTTACTCGATGTCCAAAGTGAATTTGCTAAAAACTCTTCTTCTGATCTATTAATCCAAAGATAAGAAAATGTTATAAAATTGTCTATTTTTTTACTTCCTGGATAAAGTTTTTTGTCAAGTCTTTCGTGATCTTGCTAGGGATGCACAAGTAGGAGCCATAAAATTCGAGGCGCCCCGGACACCTCTCCGGCTAATTTTTACACTTCCCCGAGAACTCGTACTATTGCTATTCGTGATTGCGGTGTTACTAGTGGTATTCGCCGCCTGAACTGAGATAGTACTGCGGCTCGAAACGCTAGCTCGTGGTGTTAATTTATAATTTGGGGTACTTGATCGGTCAACGCTTGACATATTTGCCAAACCCCGTTTCAAACTGGTATTGGTATTTGTTTTGGTATTGGTCGCTCCATAAACTGTTTGTAGAAAGTCTTGTTTTGAAGCGATTGTGTTTCGTTTGCGTAAATTTAACGAGTTATATTTGGTATTGGTATTATTATTATTATTATTAGCAGTATGGGTATTGGGGGTATGGTATACAGGTCGTCTAGGAATACTCGATCGTCGATTGATACTGTTAGTATTATTATTATTACTTTCATTAGTCTCTGATATTGGTGTACGCATTAAACTCTGACTTGGTCTGAACTTGCCAGTACTTATTGGTATAGCAGATGGAAGCCCCGAGCTAAATGCACTAAAAGCAGAAGCTGTTGAGGCGGATGTTGGATTTTGACTCGATGATATTCTCTGTGGTGTCCCAATAAATGATTTGTGTCTCGACATCCGCGGTGTCACCTTCCGTCGTTTACTAACAATGTCATTAAAGTCGTCAGCTTCCCGAGCTTTGAAGTTATCGCTGGTATCAAAATTTAGGCTATTAATAGAAGGTATCCTGTTCATACTGTTATCATTCAACAGCACCAAATAATCCTTTTCATTTTGATCATAAACTTTTTTCGTCACAACATTATTATATCCTACTTTTCTATCCTTTTGTCGTTGCCTTTTCAACGAATCTATGCTATCTCTACTACTCTCCTCCTCCTCCTCCTCCTCCTCCTCCTCCTCATTCCCGTCTTCTTCTTCGCTAATACTGCTTACAGGCGTGATAACTTTTTCATCCTTTTTTAAAACTGCAAAACTACTAACTCTATTTTTTGCCATATCCATTTGCTCCTTTTTGACCCAGTCCACTAAGCTGAGATCCAATTTCATTGCATAATGCTCCAAAATTACAAACTCAAGCATATTCTGGAACTCTTCTGTCCATTCCGCGAATTTTCGCCCCCAAAATTCAAATAATACTTTTTGAGTATTTGATTCAAGTTCTTTAAAAGACTTTGAAAACTCCATTAGTTCCAATGTCCGCAACACTGAAACTCTGGAGTTTTTGGGTTTGGAGTGAACCATTTTATCCACCTTTGTCGCGAACTCGTAGCAATCCATATTATATAACTATTATTTTAGCGGCAATGAGAAAAAAAAAAAAAATAATAATGTGTGATGATGATATTAAAAACGGAGCAATAAAATTAGTGTAGATTCTAAAACAAAAACAAAAACTCTTTTTGGGTATAAAAACAATACTTTCTCCCACCTGAAAAATCTTAACTTTTACCAACACCAATTTATTTTTCATTTTAAAAACTATAATGGATCAAGCTTGTCATAAAGAAGCATGTGCAATTCAAAGTACGTATCAACCTATTTCAAAACCTAACTATTTTAGATTGTATTCAAAAGAACATGTACAATCAAAGCAAATGCGAGTCGCTAATTGACAAACTCAACGAATGCTGCCGGCAGTTCTACAAAGAACATGGTGAAAACGCCGAACCGCAACCACTGGCTTGTCCAAGTCCCGAAAAACTCAAACAACGAATCGAAGCTAGAAAATCTAAATAGAATATTAACATTAATAATAAAAATGTTTGAAATGAGCCACGATACACTGGTATTGAGTACCAATGCACGATTCAAAGGGCCGTAAAAACAGTATAAAATTCTTTTTCGAAAGATATAACGGTTGTTCTTAGGTCTTAGTACCCTAGCACGCAACTTGGAAAATCCAAACGAATGATCTGGAAGAATGTAATCATCCCGTGACTCTATGGGCGCCTATAAAAAGACATTGTATTGAAGAAAGAAAAAGAAGAAGAAAAAATTTCAAAAATGCAAAAAAATTGGTCTCCTTTTATAGTGGAATATTAACGAAACTTTTTCTTGTGCCGTGCTGAGATATACACGCGCGTTTTTCTTTTCGCGGTCACCACATACATTAATTACTTTGTAACGCAGTATAAACTGTAAATAACTTTTAAAAATATTCAGTATCTATATAAAAATTTTATGTGTTGTTGGAGTGATCGATCAAAACTGTACGACGTAAATAAAGATGCACAGGGAGCGAGTCTTGTATTCTAGTAATTTGTTAATTGTTGGAAGCCGAGCGAATGTCCAATCGTTCGCATACACTAATAAAGATTTTCTCTTAAGGTTCCAAGAAATATGACATCCATAATAATAAATTATACTTCCTGAAATTGATTTCTATCAGGTTCATTTGCAAAATCCGCATCACTAAATGCAACTAAGTTATTCCC
The DNA here is from genome assembly GCA_030564365.1 of Blastobotrys arbuscula. NCBI lineage: Eukaryota > Fungi > Ascomycota > Dipodascomycetes > Dipodascales > Trichomonascaceae > Blastobotrys > Blastobotrys arbuscula. The sequence goes on along the minus strand of JAJLUN010000043.1, from coordinate 49,041 downwards.
AGTAATATATATTTTGGTCTTCGTCTGTAATTTGTATTTTAATTGATTGATATTTGATCTGATTTCTAATAATTAAATCCGGTCCTTTCAATGTCACCAGATAGTCTGAGAATCCTGCAAAATTATTGATGTAAATTTTTTTTCCATTTACATAGCAGTTCCATGTTCCATGTTTTCTTCCTTATGTTAAATTTATGACCAGTAATCATTAGATGAGGTTGGTTTTATTTCAATATGTATTTTTAAATTGTCTTAATTTGTTCTTGATAAAAATGAATCTTCCATCTGTCTTCAATATTCTTATATTTTAATAGACTGGTTTTCTTTCTTTCCTATAATCCTTCTACTTCTTGCGGCAGCATGTGATGAATGGGTAATTCTCGCCTGGTATATTATATACGAAGTATAAGAACTTACTCATCATATCCTTGCTGCCTGACGAGTGATAAGCGTAAATTTGCTCACCGTTACTTTGATATTCCCATCAGTTGGTGTCAAAGTCCGATATATGACTAGCCAAAGGCGTCTCCTTTATCATTCCTGTCCACTCAGATACAACGCGTGTTGCCATTATTAATAATATGAGTTGTTGAAAGAAGACTGACCAACAATAATTCTCGGCACTAGCGGGAGCTCGTATATAAAAAAAAGGAAAAAAATTCATAAGATTTTCTTCTTCTTCTCTTTAACTAACTTAGTTCAAACTATAGAGGTAATAAATATATTTAAAGCTTCTAATATTAATGGACTTGTTACTTTATCACTTTGTGACTGTTTATAAGAAAGAGATTAATTGTACATAATTAAAAAAGAAAAAAAAAAAAAAAAAAAAAAAAATTGGCAACGCCGCATACTCTGCGGCAAATACCAAATACCAAACAGGACTATTGCAGTAGACATTCGTTAAAAATATATTTATCAATCAATAGTGTAATAGCTATAACTCCACATACTTTGTGATATCCACCAACCCTGTCCTACTCTTCCGCCAGCTAGTCCATCTAGGAGCATACAATAACAACTCATCCAAAGCTGGAACCTTTCTTTCTAGCCCACGCTCTGTTTGAATCTGTTCATCATACTCACTCCATGAACAAGTTACAGTCAACCCCAATCGGTTATTTGATTCTTCGTCAAGGCCAGAATACCAACTTGGGATCCACTCAAACCCGATATTGAATTCCTCCGTACTGTTTAGTTTAAACAGCGTGAGTTTATTTGCCCCGTTAGGGAATGTACTTTTTGCATTATGATCCAGAACTGTTTTATTTTGATTAGAATCGGAGGTATAAACATAAATTTTCCTGACCGGTGATTGACCTTTTTTGTTACTTTCAAAAGACGTAGTGTTGAATAAAATTTCACAAATCCGATTATCAGGTGCGTTAATAGTGATTTGACCATTATTTGGCCCATGTGATGTGAGAGGACTGCTCTTTTCAACCTTCAGCCAATCGGAATAGTCTATAGATGGGACGCTCCATGGCCGAGGACCTTCATAATAGCAATCGGAGTTACCTCTATATCCATTCGTTTCACATTTAATTGGGGTATTATTTTGTTTAACTGATGGTAGATTTTTGATAATTGATGATAAATACCCCGTAGTTACTGGCGCGGATATTTGAACTACCGCAGTTGGGATATCGGAATCCAAATTAACATGTTGATAGAACCCAGTAGCTAGTGGCCAGGTGGTTGTAAATGGGAACCAAAACAATGCTTTAAACCCACTCACTATTACAATAAAAATCAACACCAACGCCAAAGACAAGTGAGTCTTGTGAATGAACGGGATCACCAACATTCCTAATAGAATTGCAGACCCTGCAATTGCCATTGGGATAAATCCAAAGGTATCATTAACGTTTGGTTGCGTATCGTGCATGGCATCCAATACCACACAGGCACAACTGAATATAGAAATCAACCCAATTGGTACTATAATCAAAAATTGTAAACTCCAATCGTAACTTAAAGACTTTCGTGCTGCTTCTCGTAATCCACTTAGACGAGGATGCTCTTCTCTAAATCTAGAATTGGAATCGTTGGATAACAATGAAGTACGCTCATTCACCTCATCAGACGACGAGCTAATATATTTAGGTCGGGACACAAATAGCCCCAACAGTCCCAAAATTACGGCAGTAGAAGTCAAATAGTACAATACAGTCGCTAAATACATCCCAGTGGATTGATATTTTGCGATCCAAATCGTACTTACCAACAACGCAACCCATTGTAATACCCAGATTTCAATAAAAACAATCAATTTTTGGTCATGCACTGGCTTAACATAATGAGCTAATCCCAAAAAGGCATAATTTATCAACAAAAATATTGAGGTTAAAACAATCAAGGGGCCATATATTTGTGAAGTAGTAACGTATGGGTTGATTTTAAAAATCCACAATGAACTGACAAATGTAACAATTGACGAAGCCACTAAACTCAAAATACCTCTACTCCATCCCCTGAACCCAACATCCCATGCATGTCCTTTAATCACCAGAGTCATCATAAACCCAACTAACAACGGCCCTGCTACCAATCCGACAATATTCCAAGCCAAATAATTCTTAATCGTACTAATAAACAAATGTCCAAATTGATCAGTGAACACAGCAGGTTCCAAAATATCAAATTCTTCATCTTGTGCATCCGCCATGCTCAACAAACTACTTAATGCACCGCTAAACATTTGGCTAATTGCTTCAATACTCGATGCGTGGATATTGTCATGTTCAGTATGATAAAAAGATCTAGCCTTATAAAACGCAATATCAATACCTCTCATTCCGTGGTTGACATAAGTTCGATAATCAGTTTCACTAGTAATCAATCCAGAAGCAAACCCTTGTTGTAATAGCGAATTGCCATGTGCTTGAGAAGTAGAAGCGTAATGTTGTGCCACACCATAATCAGTGGATCTAAACATGACTGGTTTACCAAACGCACCAGCACCTTCCAAATTGACAAAATATCTCGTATTTTTAGCCCATGGATGGTATAAAAATGCTTCTGCACCAACCAACCCAGGCTCTTCATTATTATTGAAATTAAAAATAATGTTTCTCAATGGTTTTATATCATTATCAACTAAATAACGCAGTGTCGCCAGCATACTAGCAATCCCAGTCCCATCATCAATAGCGCCTCTTCCTGTAGCAACACTATCATAGTGAGCACTCAACATTACATTTTCAAGATTTTCATCTTTTCCACCAACTTTTACCAGAATGTTGTTGGATTCGGCATAAATAGCATTGTGGAACTCATTGCTGCTGAAAACTGGCATCTGGTTAATAAGTTCATTTCGAATATCATCTACAGCCTCATTGTTACTGTTATTAGAAGTAATCTTTCGAACTTGGTTTAATAAATAATCGTGAACATCATCATTACCTTTGCTGTTGTACGGATGAAAAGTTTTGGAGATGATTTGCAAATCGGTAAAGGCATCAACACTATATTGTTTAGGATAGGAAGTATTTAATGGTGGGACTTTTTGATCCTCTGTCGATGCGATAGTAAACATTCCGATCAAGTATACTAGCACAAATAATAGCGTAAACCCGACTCGATTGAACGCAAAAGTCGATTCGATAAAATTTCGAAATGTACTCTTGGATATTGAGTTGTCGTGTGTAGTATCGTTAGTAGGTTGGTCATTCGTGTGGTTTGAATTTGCCACATTGGGCTCTTCATCACGATCCATTTTATTATTATTATTTAAATTATTGTTGCTGATAGATAAATAAATAAATAAGGAGAATAAAAAATAAAATAAATGAGGATTGATAAGTAAGAAAAAGGTAAGCGAACTTTGCTGCGCGAGCAGCCCTTTTTTTTTTTTTTTTTTTGACTCGAGATATTAGTTTATTTGAATTTATCCCCCCAATTTGAACTAAACCTGTCGGTTTCGTGCATTTGATGAAACCTTTCTTGCTGTGCTCCCAACCTTAGAAAGTTTACACTATAAACACGCGTCTAGCAAAAATCATACATAGTTCCACAATACCGGGATGGACAGTATATTAATCGATAGACTGAGTTTTTTGACCACCCAACAACGTGGGAAGTAGAGGGATATATAGGTTAACCCGTCGGCAAATGCAATTTGTTCGTTCAAAAATTTGAGTGTTATAAATAGATGGATGGAGTTTATTGCTTCGATCAATTGTTGACAATTTTGAATCTACATGGCCTAGTATACTGCCTTGTTTATCCATTATCACCTTTTTGATGTTAAGTGTTTTGCAGCAATTTAGTAGCTATTACGTATTGTTAAGGGATATTTCGTATACTCTGTTTTTTATTTGATTCATCTATTATATAGTAATACTAAAGGAAAATATAGAATTGAATACGGCTGTTCAGCACAGGATAGTAAGAAACTTCAACAATGGGCTAAATAATATTTTTTATTAAGTATATGGGATGTACACATAATGAATTCTGGAACCCCGGCATCCTTTGAGGACATATTTGTGCGGCTGTTGTATCTGCGAAAGATTCGAAGTTAAATGCAAATACGACGACGCCCTTGCTTTAATTTTTATTTATTTTTATTAACAGCGGATTTAAGCAGCGGCGATTGATGATATCGCAGATATTTATTAACAACCAAAATACGGACCTGCATTGTCTTGATTGGTTAGTTACTTGCGCTTCCACAACCTGTAAGCACTTACGAACTCTTTACAAAGTTTCTAATGTGTGTTAGTTTGTAAAAGACTCGAAGCTACCAAACGCCACTTTGCCGATGTTTGATCTGGGAATTTTGCAGAAATAGTACTAACTACGAAAGTCATGGTTCGCTAATTCTAAATTGGATTCGAACCATGACTTGAATGCGCCAGCCAAGATTTGGTAGGTTACACCGACGTACTTTCCACGCATAGATTATAGCCCCGTCTCAAAATACCGCAACAAAAAGAAGTTTTCTTTATTGGGCAAAAGTCTATCATTTTGTGAATTTAATATATTTTGAAGTTCCTTTGGCGCGACTGGAGGAATTGTTACTTGGCCAAATTAAAGGGATTGATTATGAAGAGCAACACAGATTTGTTCATATCAAATAAATTATTAAAAAACGAAAAAAAAAAAAAAAAAAAAAAAAATTAGTAGCACATACTCTTATATTTGATAGTTTAAATAAAAATGTCTTTTTTTCGTTTAGAACTGAATTTCGGGTTATTTACCATCAAGAGAAGAGGATTTTGCCTTCAAGCTAGTATAAGCTTAAACAGCGCTGCTGTAGCGCCCAAACTTGAACTAAACTCCGATATATACACGTATTACTTACTTCTTAAAGTGTTTTGGAAAGCACCACCAAACCTTAAAAGTCTATCGCACAAATAAATAAAAATAAGAAAATATTTCAAAGCCCGCCACACCACGTGCGGCTTCATCCCTCCCTCTTTGAACGGTTTAACTCAATCTTATAACCACACTAGAAATATTAAAAGCAAAAAGTTTAAATACTAAATTACAACATTATTATTATTAAATTATAAGACACAAAAAAAATACAACAAACAAACAAACAAATAAAAACAAATAAAACTCAAATGTCATAAAACTCATTATAGGAAACAAAAAGAATATTCAAAAATCAATAGACATTTTTTTATAAATCACTTGGTATTAGTATTATCATCTTCTTCTTCATCACTATTAGTCACGTTCAACTTTGGCACTTCGCTACCGTTACTGTGCGTCGACTCAATTCGCGGACTACCCAACGGGCTCTGGTGTAGTGGACTCCATCCAGCAACAGCACCACCGACGATGCCGGGAACCAAACTCAATGCACCAATGGTTGAACTACCGGAACTGTAACCTCTTGTTCGCCCTACTGCATGCGGCGAGGTGGATCCAGGAACCGCCAAAAAGCCATCGTGGTCGGTAATAGGTGTTGATGGTGGCGGAGTAGGTGAGTTGCTATAGTACCGGTTAGGTGTTAGTGTTGTAGGTGAATGACCGCTAGAATCGTGGAAGCTGCTGGTACTACTATTTGAACCACCTGGTGATAAACTCTCTTTCCACGATTCAAATATTTTCTTATGTTTGAACCGCAAGTTTGATAAACGACCACCTCGGAATTTTTTCAAAAATTCCAATTGTTCTCGCACTTGCTCGATTGCAGGGTTCCATTTATAGTCGCTTGGATCAACAGAACCACGAACAATTGGGCCATTTTCCAAATCTTCTTGTACTTCAATGTCTGGTTTGGATTTCACAAATGGCGTGTGTCTAATAATAAATCTAATCAAGCCTGCAGGATACAACTTCAAAACCCATGAATCCGGAACCTTTCGAATGAGTATCGAAGCAGGGACGGATAAAACCCCGCACAGAAGAGCTACTGCCCATTCAGGACCGGTTTGTCGTTTAGTAGAAAATGCGGCACCCCCTACAAACATGATTAATACTTGACCACCACCAATAATCAACACAATAATAATAAAGAATCGGTTTTTAAAAATGCCTTCAAAAATGTTGACCCTATTATCTAGTCGTCGGTTGACAAAAATGTTGAAGAATTGAAGCCATACAAATGTATTAAACACCATTGCGTCCACTTCCACGTGTTTATCCAGATTGCCTGACGCGGCATGGAATATTTGGTACCCAGCAAAATGCAAAATAAATGTAATAGTTAATTGTAAAACTGCTTGACCCAAAATCATCTTCCACATGCCAACGCTGATTAATGACGTCTTTCTGTTGTCTGGCTTTCGTTGCAAGATACTTGGTGATGGTGGATCAGTAGCTAATGCCAATGCGGCAAAAGTGTCCATAATCAAGTTCACCCATAACAGTTGAACTGCAGTCAAGACACTTTTATTGTCACTAGACGCGACAGCGGAAACAAACGTTAATAACACCGCAGTAACATTCACCGTCAATTGAAATTGCAAAAACTTTTTGACAGCATCATTAACTGCTCTCCCCCACATGATAGCCTTAACAATAGATCCAAAATTATCGTCCATTAAAATAATTTCACTAGCTTCTTTGGCAACCTCGGTACCGGCGATACCCATACTAAACCCAACATCTGCCAATTTTAACGCTGGTGCATCATTAGTACCATCACCAGTAACAGCAACAGTTTCACCTTGTCCCTTTAAAATTTTAACCAATTTCCGTTTATCATCTGGGGATGATCGGGCCAACACTCGCAACTTTGGTACCACTTGCCTTAGTTCAAAAGGATCTAATCTTCTAAACTTTGGTCCTTCCATTACAATTGCATCTTCATCGTCTCTAGAAAGAATACCACAATCTAATGCAATTGCTCGGGCAGTGTGGATATTATCACCAGTAACCATTCGAACCACAACTCCGGCAGTATGACAATCAGCCACTGCTTGTTTAACACCAGGTCTCAAAGGATCTTGAATACCAACAACACCCAAAAACACCAAATCTTTCAACAACTCTTTCTCTCGAGCGCCTTGATCAGGTGAAGTTGGTAGTGTATCAATCTCTTTATACGCGATAGCAATGGTTCGCAAACTTCGTGATGCATAATTATCAATAGTTTTACCCAACGATTGGGTATCATCACTGGTCAGCTCTCTAACACAATCAGGTTCTGGATCATAGATTGATGTACATTTACCCAACACCATTTCACTAGCACCCTTAACCAAAACCCGGTACTTATTTTTTCCAAATGGAATAACAGTACACATACACTTTTTTGCCGAATCGAATGGGTATAATTGTGCAGGCTCAACAGTTTTTCGATATTCTGTCAACTCTGTTAATCCCATAAACTTCACTGCAAAGTTTAATAAGGCGGTTTCAGTCTTTGACCCGACAAATTGTTCCTCATTATTAGGGTTATTGGATTCAAACGCACTACTATTCAAAGCAATGGAATCAAACAATAATCGCTGCTTATCTTCGTCCATAATATTCAATACCTTTTCAGGTGGAGTAGTTCTTTCCACGTGGTCTGCCAAATCAAATGAATCAGTGGTGCCCACGGTACCAGTAACCACAGACATTTTGTTTTGCGTTAATGTACCAGTCTTATCTGAACAAATGGTAGTGGCCCCACCCATAGTTTCACAACTTTTCAAAACTCGAACCAAGTTATTATCTTTAACCATTTGAGTCGTTGCAAAAGCTAACGCCAATGTAACTGCCAATGGCAACCCTTCTGGAACAGCGACAACAATGATAGTAATTGCAGTAATAAAAATATCCAAAAAATCATTACCCTTTTGAGCAGGGGTCTGTTTGGATCCATGAAGTTTTACACAGAACCGAATAAATAATGCAAAAAATAAAACCAAAGCAGCAGCAATACCGGCTTTGGCAATCCCTTCGGCGATGTTATTCAACTTTTCTTGCAAAGGTGTGGCCTCTTGTTCATCATCCAAACTGGCCATTGTTCTACCATATAATGAGCTTACCCCTACAGCAGTAACCAAGTAATAGCCCGCACCACCCAAAACCCTTGACCCCGAAATAATAAAGCAATCGGTTTTTTTGGATGATGGTTCATACAGATCATTCTTCATCATTTCTAAAACCTCACTGGCAGATTTTTTCTTCATTGTATCTGATTCCCCAGTGGCGCTTGATTCATCACATTTGACGTCATCACCTTTGATTAGGATACCATCTGCTGGGATGATATCCCCTGGTTCCAACATTAACAAGTCACCAACTTGTAAATCGTAAATTGAAATTTCGACAGGACCTCCATTTCGTATAACTTTAACTTCACGATCCTCCTTTTTCTTGTTTAATTTTACAAATTGCCGTTCTTTTTGCCAGTCATTTAATGCACCTACTAACACGACAATCAACACCGCCACCAGAATTGCAACACCTTCCACCCATTCAACCTTCGGCACCTCTCTACCTGTGGCATCATGTTCAGGTGGTTGACCAAAAGTTTCGTACAATCCCAACGCCAAAGAAATAACCGCTGCAATCGATAAAATGATCAAAACTTTATCTTGAATAGCAATCCACATCAATTTCCACAAACTTTTTGCCTTTTTTTCGGGAAGTCGATTTTCTCCATACATCTCCACTCGATCTTGGGTATTATCATCTGGTCCTAGCCCAGATTTCAAATCTGTCTTTAAAGCCTCTGCCAAGCCATCAGCGCCGCCGAGCTGTTCTAGTACATAAATATTGTTTGGGTCGAGTAAACAGTTTAATTCATCCTGATTTCTACCAAATTTTTCACTCTCATTTGGTTCACCTTCTGATAAGTGCTCTTTCGCCTCGTCTTCGAATTCCTGTCTTGATTTGTTATTATTATCAGTATCATTATGGTTGTATTTTTTCGAGATATTTTCAGTTGATTCTGTATCTTTAGGAGGTACAATCGACGATTTAGAACTTTCTTCCGTCCCCAGCTATTTGTTAGTATTTTTTTATTTATTTATTTTTTTCCTGAGACTAATTTCAAAAATTAAAAAAAAAAAAAAATCGTAATGAAATATAAAGGGGGAGCTTAAAGTAAAAACTGTCCGCTCCGCCATGAATATTCTATCCAATATTCGCAAGCTTATTCTTTTTTTTTTTTTTTTTTTTTTCTTTCCACGAATCGGTTGGTTGATAATATACATACATTAGTATCGACAGTAATCTTTGGTGGATCACTCATTTTATTGTTTGTGTTTTCAATAGTCGTAATATATTCCTTTGTTTAATTTATTCTTTCAGGTCGTGATAAAGTTTTTGTTTAAAAGCTAATCGCCGTATCAATATTGCTGTAAGTGTGAATATTCAATCGAGTACCATTAGTATATTTCAGTCAAATCGTGTTGTTGTATTATCAATGGTCGTTTTATATATATATATATATATATATATATATCCAAAAAAATATATTTGTTTGATAATAGTTATGTTTTAAGTATTTGCGTTTCGAATGATAAATGTGTCGAAAAACTTTATCCAAGTTTGAAGTTTTGGCAAAATAAAAAAATAAAAAGAGTGGATCGAAAAAAATTATGGTAAGGAATGGTCAGATCTATATTTGATTAATAGAAGGACTTTTAAAAAAAAAATATATATATATATAACAAGACAAAAGAAACGTGGTGTATGGCGCTAATTAAAATTATTAAAATACTAGTGGTACGGGACCAGCGAAAAAAAAAAAAAAAAAAAAAAAAAAAAATTAATAAGAGAAACAGGGCTTACCAGTTGGCTGCGGTGAGTAAGCTCTTTGAAAAAAGAAACGCCGAAAAAAAAGCATACCTAAAAAAAACGATTTAAAAAATATCCATTCTCCACAACCAACTTACTCAATTAACGAAAACAAACCAACTCTATCATACGAGCCAGGGTTATATTTCGCTTATAATACTGGGATAACATGTTGATAATATCAATAAGCCTCCCCTCTCTCCCCCCGCCCAGAAAAGATGAAGTAAAAGAAAAAAGTAATGTTTTGGCCACAACGAAACCTTTTTAAATAAATAAGCATAACAGTTTAGAGAAGACGATTTATAAATCCAAGTGTGTGTTTTAAAGTTGTTATGTATTTGTTTGCAAGCTCAATGACCAGATCTACACCCACAGTTGTGGATGCATTGGTCAAATTAATAAGAATATCATACTATGAACGATAGCTCGATCAATTGCACTAGTGCCTCTTAAGTTTAATTATTATTCCAATTGTAAGATATATCAAACAAATAGAGAAAAACAAAAACAAAAAAGAAGGCAATCTCGAAAATGTGGATTATATATCTCTAATAAAATGGTCAAAGTTTATTTATGAGTTACCAGTTATTGAAAAATGGAACAATATCATGCTAATAACGAACAATTGGCATGGATCATCCCACCACCTTAATTAGTGAATCAAGCTCTATGACTAGATTTATAGTACCTGAGAGCACTGTATACCATCGATGGAGTTGTAAAGGAACTTTTTTTTTTTACAAAGAATCGCCACACCCTGCGAACAATATTCGACACTTTTCATCAAAGCCCTACATCCGGGCACTGGAAAAAGCAACATAACATTCGGAACATATAACAAAAAAGCTAAGCCTTGAGATTTGCATTAAACACTTAGTGTAAGCTTAAGCTTACTGTTGAGGGCCGTGCCTCTCCCGGGGCCCCAATGAATTATGAACTGTTTACATGTAAACACCAAGAGTTCACGTTTTTTTTTGTTTTTTTTTTTTTTAATATGGTTTCGAACCTATTAAATACTGAAAGTTTATCAATTAAAACAAATAAGCTTAACACTGGATTTATAGAAGCACCAAACAATAAGATGATGTAACTGTTTAATATTATCTCACGATCGCAAATATCAGTAGAATCTTATCGGGTTGAACATTCTGTAAAACCGATAAAAAATTTGACGGTTGCCGTTAACGAGGCGCAGTTTTTAAAATAATGCACAAAATGTATTAGCCTTAATTAGTCTGTTTGGAAATATTTTGAATTTCCAGCACTATGTATTTATTGTGTCTGAGATAATGTGAAGGCAAAAGCGATCTTCATTATTGATCCACGAAATTCTCGCCATTCTTCCCTGACCAGATTTCGTTTTTGTTTGTTTTTATTTTAACCCGCTCTTCTCTCTTTAAATGAGCACGTATCAATAGATTTAATCTCATCAGGATTTGGATTATAACTCCTGCAGCCGAACGATCAAAAACTTTTCAGACATTTTGATACAAAACATTCATACGGGAACTCTGTGTACTACAAGTTTGTTAAACTTACAACATCAGATGGTGTACCTCAAATACTTGATCTTTTTTTTTTTTTTTTGATAAGGCCGGCGAATTTTTAAAAGCTTGAAAAATACGGAATTTGAAACCCCAGCAATATTGAGTTGATGTTGAAAAGATCGAGGCTGTGCAACTTCCATACAGTACGTAGGATGCACGCAGATTCTTAAGTCTATGCGAGATGCAGATCGGTGATGCACCGTCCGGCTTATTAAGATGCTTGAAGGCATTTATTCTGGTTTATTATAATCGGGGGGGTACAAACAGTAACCGATCGTCTATTACATTTCCTAGTTGGTAGCCAAAAAAAAAAAAAAAAAAAAAAAAAAAAAAAAAAAAAAAAAAAAAAAAAAAAAAAAAAAAAAAAAAAAAAAAGCAACAATAAACAACAACAAAAACAAAAAATGAAAAACTCAGGCTTTGGGTGATATCATATTATTCGGTTGAGGCACCTTTTTTTTCAGTATGGAGAACGAAACAGGTCATCACAAATTTGCAAGTATCCGCTTAAAACGCGTACGTATTATAGGGGTCCTACCAACTTTGTTGCAACTATAGTACAAGGATCATTAAGTTCAACTGTCAAGTTTTACGAATGAAACATTATTATTAAAACTGTTATTGGATAATATTACGTGCAACGGTACGCTAGATTACAATAAATGGATTCGCCATAATAATAATAATAATAATAATAATAATAATAATAATAATGGCTTAAATTTTTATGCCTGCGCCAGCTGACGATGTTGAAAGTTTGCGGCAAAGAAGCTTGAATGAATTGGATCATGATATCGATCGGTCGACGCGTACAAATATTGTAAGTTTCAGTGTTTAATTTAATTTTAATCATCAGATAAAGCTTATTTCTCTTTTACCGGGCCGGTGTGTTTTGCGCAGTAATTGTTGTTGTCACCGCGGCGGCGTTGCTCTGTAAGTCAAGGCGGCGGCGGTTATTTAGTGTTTAAGCGGCTCATCAACGCAGTTAGGCCCACAGCCGATGGAATCACAATTTAATGGCTTTGACCTTTTTTTCAAGTGCATAAAAGGTACAGATTTGTCAAAGTTTTTGGTGAAAACTTGGGTCGCTGTAGCATGGTGCTACTTTAAGTAATTAAATTAGTTTAAGGCTTACTTACTAAAAGTTTTAAAACTGAAGCCTATTAGTGGCGGTGAGAGTCTTCAAAAAAAAAAAAAAAAAAAAAAATTCTCAAACATTCAATTTTTAATAACGGAATAAGGCGGGATGGTGCATCACATGGATCAATCATGATGTTGAATTCAAATGGTTGTTTTGTGTTGTCTGAAATTATGGCAACCATATAATAGAATAGAGGCTGAAATTTAAGTGGATTAGTGGTTTGAAATGAGGAATAATAACAAACGTATAGATGCCAATAACTGAAGGCGTTGAGGCTGGGGTTTAGTTACTCGAAAATTAAAAAGCGAAACATCGCATAGTGGTATTTTAAAGTGCGTTATTCACAATCGCGGTTAATGGTTGATGTTCTTTTTATGTCAAATTGTCATAGCCCTTTTTTTTTATTTTTTTACTTTGACTGATATAGAATTGGGCAATCTGCTTTAGTGGCAAAAAATTACGCTGTTATCAATTGTTATGACGGTATGTCAAAGGATGGTTTATCACCATCTATCAATGTTGGAGCCCTCAGCCCCAAGTTGTCTCACATACAGTATCGCCAACTGATTTGGCGCAATCCATATAAGTTACACGGTGGAAATTTCTACTAATTTTTATTCTCAAGAAAACGTGCTTTTTTGGCTCAAATAGATTACGAGTATTGAAACCAATTAAAAAAAAAAAATTTTCAAGCACATCTAATGTGCCTCCAAAACAAAGTCATCTTACTCTTGTAAGCGTGAATATATTTCTTAACTAATTCTCTTCGCATCATTCGTCTGGTGTTTGGTATGAATACACGCATAAACGACGACGATCAGCCTCATGTAGTTTATCGTGCCTACAAGCACTTATAAACTCTACATGCTACAAATAATTCCAAGCCTCGCCAATATTTTGTGTTAGATTACGTACTTTTTAACTCATGCATACGGTAATGCCCCATATTTCTCTTACCAGCGCTTGTTTATTAATTCTATAAAGTATTTGACGAACGCCTTTTATTGGCAATTATAGGATACCTTGTATAGCTTAACCAATGAAACGACCTATCTCAGAATCGCATATCTTAAGGACGGTAAATCTCTGCAAAACTTCAAGATCCACGAACGAAGTGGGCTTGCCAATAGCATACAGTATCTATAGTTTTTTATCAAAGGGTCTTTATTAACATAGGCCAAGACTCGCTCACGGCTAACCAATTGTTTTTTTTGTTTTGTTTTTGATACCAAGACCCGTTTGATGAAACCACGATTCAGCCTCGACCTCGCTAACTTGATCTTTCAAATTTGCTTCATTTAATGCCTATAATAGGGAAACTTTTACCATTATAATAACCTTACCAAGTCATTGCCAAGTCATCAACCTGTGCTTGATTCAGCCTCCTTTTTATACTATTGTGGAGGTGAATTATCAGTGATATTTAGTTGGAAACTGCTCGGATATATATCAATTAACGCTTGAATACTGGAATAGGAAATTTTTTGGATTCAATTCCCTGAAAATTTTATGATTCCACGAGTTCATTTGGCCTTGAGCATTTGCAGTATTCATCATGAATATTATGCATCATGTCCTCATGCAAGTATAACTTATGTGCACCCATCGTGGCGGAGTAAAAACCCACCTCATGATAGATAAATTAAATAAATTAAGCCTGCTTATCAGTATACATATCTCTAATTGCATGATTTATGGGATATCTAAAGATGATTTTGTAAAAGAGCTGACGAGGGATGGAGGCTAAAAATTTCCAAAGTTGATGTGTCGCTGTCCGATGTTGACAAAAACAAATTAGCACCTCACTTGACTGTCAGCAACCACTGGGCGCAAATATTATGGTATCCAATACCATTCATATCACCAAATCAATTATTAACTACCATCAATAAATTTTAAAAAAAAGCCTTCTTTGTTATTATGCTAAAATAATAAGTATTCTGGTGGGCCGTACATAAAAGGCTAAGCCTCTTTTGCATACCATTATATATATCATCGCCAATTACCATGCATAGAAACAGACACGGTGAAGCATCCTTACATCCCAGTTGCAACAGATAAAGCTCTTGTTGGTAAGGAAACATTGCTAACGCAAAGAAATTTAATATTGATGATTTTACTTTAGATTGGGATAAAGGCTTTTTTTTTTTTTTTTTTTTTTTTTTCAATTGGAGCGTACGTACGGTCATTACCGGCTAAGAATGAAGGGCTCAAGTTAGATCGATTCACTGGGGCGGCTCTAAAAGTTGAAAACGAGAAGGTCGACTAGTTTCTTTGTAAAAATGGAGGATAATTAATCACAATGCACTATTTAGCTTTTAATAGTTATTAAAAGTTTTGTTGAGATCAATTCCTCGACATGCAATACTTTCGAATTAACGTAAATATAACGGAACTTAATATACCCTTCGTTATATAATTTCAGCAAGAGCATAATTACGAGCATTCAAGCTTAATTTTTTTCATTCTGTTATCCATATTCCCTCATATGGAACCTAAAAAGCGAACGTGCGCGAAGTGGAAATGAATTAATATTTTTCGAACTTGAAAACTGTTTAGTTGAATGTTGAGATGGTGAGAAACTCGGTGATTTGAGTCATTCCAACTAATATATCTATTTATTTATTGGGTTTAAACTGCTATTAGTATATAAAACGGACTATTAATTAGTTATTTACGGTTAGGGTTATTTATTCTGGCCCACATATTACATCCCACTGAGTGCAAAAAATTTCCACCTCAATTTTGAGACACGCATGCGGCGTGCCAACACATCATCTCATCGCATTTTTCTCCAAAATAAATGAAAAACCAGGGCTTTACCTTTAATTTATCAAAAAAAAAAAAAAACTCTGGTCGGAGTGTGATGGTGACAGTAAAGATAACTTGCCAGAAATTGTCCCAATCATCTAATAAATTCACCGCATATGCACTGAAACAACTTTGTACAATCCGGACGTTTCTTAAACCTTATTTTAACAATCATACGAAGTTACGGGTGCGGCGTATCATCTCAAACAGTCGATCGGTGCATCAGACGTAAATTTCGATGGATGTTGCTCCGACAACAGTAATCTTTGTGTGCATTTAATAATAAAACTTTCCGCAAAGAATAATAGCAAAATTTAAAATATATGAAAAGATTTTGAATTTTTTATTTTTTTTTATTAGTATTATCTATGATCAATAGCTCTAACCATGCCATACGCCGCTCCCGCAGCAACTCCGCCCAACAACATCATTTTAACCCCTTCCCAAACGATTTTAACAGGTCCTGCTGCCCGTGTACCAATAGAAATAATAGTTTTAAATGCACCAAACAAGAATAATGTTATAGACATAACAATGGCAGATATAATCAATCCTTTAGTAACACTAGCTTTTGTGAAAAAATAGGGAACCAATGGAATGAAACCGCCCACAAAATATGATAGCCCAATTGTTAGTGCACTAGTAAATTGTCGAGATTCTGCTGGCTCTTCCAAACCTTTTGAAACATTAATTACAAAATTTAACAAATCTTCAGGATTTTTTTCTAAATCTTCAATAAATAACTTTTTTGTTTGATCCGAGATTTTATATGTATCCAATGTTTCTTGTAAAGTTTCCAATGTGACTAGTGGGCTACTTTCATAAACTTTTTTTTCTTTGGCCACTTGAGCATGATAATATTCTGACTCACCAGCTGCTGCCAAATAGCCACCGAGACCCATACTAATAGCTCCAGATACCAATTCTGCCAGTCCACCAGTGATGACCAATTTTGGATCACCCAAACTACTCAACCCAGCAGTCAATGCAAATGGAACTGTCAACCCATCACTTAAACCAATAACGACATCACTCAATACTCTGGGAGATACAAATGATCCTTCTGATAATCCACTAGATTTTTTGACTATTGTCTCGCTAGTTGCTTGTGTTATAATGCTAGAACTGTCGTTATCATTGTTGTTGTTATTATTACTGTTCATATTTTGAGCGTCTATTTCATCACCATTGTTGATTGCTCCACTATTCCGTCGTTCCCCTGTCACTGGGAGTAGCGCTTTCTGGTCGCCTCGAGGCTTTCCAAACACCATAGTTTTTAGGATAAGTAGTAACATTCCAAAAATTCTGTATAATGCGCAATTGGTTTTTGTCTTTGGTTTTTTGTTTTGTATTAGAGTTCCTTTGTTAATTTCGTATAATTTAACAAAAATCTTAAAAGAAAATTAGTATTCGAGAGAAGCAAACCTTTTTATAAAAAAAAAAAAATTTTGTCAATGAAGAAGGCTAGCTTGCATAAGCTAATAGAATAAAGTTTTTTTTTTTGTAATAAATTTATTGAATTTCCAGTCTTTTTATTACTATTCTATTTACGAAGGAACTTTGTTCTTTTTTAAGTTGTTTTATTCTGACGAGACTTGAACACAAGGTCTTAAAAATGTTTTAAGCCGCACGGCTTTATAAAATAGTTGGGAGATCTATCATTGGCCAAACGTCTCACCGACCAATAAGCGCAGCAAAAATATTCCTTTGTTCTAAAAAAGAAAAGTTGCAAACAAGATCGAGATTGAGGAATTATTATTAATATATGTACAGTACCTTACAAATAATAACAAAAACACTTATAGATGTAATTCCTTCTTGTCATTATCCGAAATAAAACTGTCAACGGTTTTGGTTTTGGTTAAGTAATACAAAAACCAGCCGCTTAATATTTGTCAATTTCATTACTTCTGGATCAAAAACAAAAGATCGCGGATCTAGATTCTTTTAGTATTTTTATCTTTCTTTTTGGTAAACGAGATCCAAAAAATTCTTTTATCTTTACTTTTACTTTTTCTTTCTATTTTTTTCTTTCTTTCTTTTGACCTATTTAATAAAAAATCTATTTATTCTTTTGTTTGTCATTTGAAATCTTATCAACATGTGGCAACCCCAGAGTCCATTTAAACTCATACTCATTCTCTTTACCGATCAAAAACACTCGCAAATACTCCAAATATACAATATAGTAATATACCCCAGTGCCGGTTAGTAAATGCCACCAGCCATGACCTTCCAAGAAAAACCCCCATGGCATACCAATATCTCGTCTCAATCCTCTCCATGTCGTGCACAAATGAATATCCATATTCCACAAAAAATACCCAAACAAGAAACTAATCAATCCAGCAATCAATGTTTTTTGTAAATGTTTTTTAGCTTGTTCACCGTAAACGTGTTGTTGCGTTAAAGAAATTGATTTGGCAACCACTACAAAATTTAAAATTCCATAGCCGGTTTGATGAATTGTTGGATTTCGATAATACAAATAAAGACCCGTCAATATAGCCGCGGCACTTGTAATCTGTGTTCCAACTTTAATCGAATCTAACCTTGATTTACCAAATGAAAACACAATCCAATATGGAACACATGTAGCGTAAATCATTGGCAGTTCATCTAATAATTGATACTCATATAACAATGTCATATGGAACATCCACGATCCAATACCAACTATTCCAAACCCCAATGCAACAATTAAAAATCTATATTCATGGCCGTGTCTTAAAACATTTATAAATGCATACACTGCCAGTCCGACTATCAGAAATGTTAGTGATATCCATATATATATTTTTTTTTTGCAAACTTACCAAAAAATGCATTAGTTACCGTGTTGACAGCTTCGGCGATATAATGCGATACAACATAATTTTCTTCACACCAATCAATTGTGGAGGTTCTATTAGTTAGTAATTTTATTCTAAATGTGATGGATTTTTTTTTTTTTTTTTGTTCGGATCAATCGGGCGCGATTACGAAAGATCTTTGCGGTGTAGATTTGATAGCCCCAACGCTTGAAATCTGTGATATAAACTTACTGTTTGCCCCAGAAGCCGACATCTGGCGTCTCTGGATAGGGAATAGAGAACGGTAACTTCATTTATAAATTTAAAATGAACTGAAACGAAAAAAAGAAGTTGGCGTTAGTGGCGAAAAAAAATAAAAATATTAACAATATCTAGAAAAATGAATGTGAGGATGAAAGGAATAAAGTTCCAGAAAAATTAAATGCGAGTGTAAGGTTATATATACAGTAAGTTAAAATTAGCCACATAAATATATCTTTCTTATTAAATAACTTTTACCAATTCCCAAAAAAAAAAGTGGGAAGATAATAAACTAAAAAAATACTTGGTCTGAGCGGCTCGTAATTACGTTTCATTTCTTGGATCAACCTACCTACTTGGGTTTAATTACCGACAAGCCCAATAAGCCAACATGATGGTGGCTGGTGACGATGATGCTCTATAAATTTTTCTTTTAACATTATACTTGTTTATGAACGGTTAGGTGGGTGGGTGGTAACCCATAGCCGAGCCACATGACGGCAACATACGGAACTGTGCCGAAGTGTTTGTTGCGACATGTGTTAACTTGATCTTACGAGATCAGACTTGTATATCATAAAAAAAAAACAAAAATTCACTGTGAGGGGTACATTTTTTTATTTTATTGTACGTAATGTGATATAGTGTTTACATCAAAAATACAAGACTATCAAAACTAAGTCTATTATAAATAAACCTGCTAAAGGAAATGATTTAAATTACGATACTTTCTAGTATATTACATAACGTTTTTGTTAATCAGTTTTGAAATCAAAAGATGTTTTAAACTGCTACAAGTCAAGAACTCCGAAAATTAATCGAAATTATTATCACGCCCCATAATCATTTGAGTATACTTTATATTAGGGCATCTTTTGAATGTCATGTCATGGCGTATCGCATGTTACCGTTCAGCATCGAAGCACTGCTGCACCGAAACATGTGTTGAAATCTGGCTGGGGCTAAATTATAAGAGGCCGCCAATGCATGGTTGCCACAGTTACCAAAAAAAAAAAAAAAGAGAACAAAAGTCAGTTAATATTGGGGCAATTAGATTTTTTTGAGCTATACTTTCTGGTTCCGGTTTAATTTAAATTATGATAAGTTTAGACTGTTAAAGTATTTTTAAATATCAATACTACAATTTATTTTGGTGAAAACTATGAAAAGCTGAAAATTGACACAGTAACTATAGCTTTTATTGAAGGGCTTCGTAGCTAGCTTCATACTGAATTAGAGCAAGGGAAAGATTGTGGGGGAGGGGGGGTTTTAGATTTGTTGATGCAAAAAAAAAAAGTTGTTGTAAAGAAAAGAACTCCCAATTTGATTTTAATCTCCGATACTATGGTGATCGGAATTCCGATATCTTTTGTTTTTGTTTTTGTTTTTGCGTTGGGACGATTCTCATTGCAAGGAACACGAAACCAAAACTTTTTCCCTTAAATTAATCCCTGTTAATATTTTCAAGTGGTGATGTAAACAAAGATTTAAGCGCTACCGCTAAAACCGGCGTTTGCGCGACGAGGAGAACTTTGTCCCAATTGGTTTGTTTCTTAACAGTTGAAGCGCTAAAACGCGTGCATCAACAAACACATAAAAAAAGATATTTAAAGTTTTAAATTTTTAAGCTTGTTTTATTTTGATGTTTATTTTGTTGTTATTGTTGTTGTTGTTATTGTTGATATGATGTGTTTTTTTTTTTTTTTTTTTTTTCACGAGTACACTAAATTAGCCCCTGGCTCAACTTCTCCTAAATAGTTTGCCTCCCTGTACAAAATAATAAAAATTACACGCACAAATTTTTTTTTTTTTTAAACACACACCAATAATAGTAAAAAAAAAATAGGAGGTTATTTTTTTTTTATGAATTTTTTTCTTTTATTTTTATTTTTTCTTCTGCGTTTTTTTTTCCAAATTTTCGACAACCAGACATCTACACATTTTCACCGAACGACACGACACGTCGCTAATTTAATTCAATTCACATAATCAACCTTTAAAAATGAGAGAAATTGTACGTGAAATTAGATCTACAACGTATACCCCTTTTTTTTTTTGCACAATATTTTTTTGAGAAAAAAAAAAAGAACGATGTTAAAATTATTTTTTTTACAAACAAGCGCTAACAGTTCAATTAGATTCATTTGTCGGCCGGTCAATGTGGTAACCAAATTGTAAGTACACTGCAAAAACAAACAACCAAACAATAAACTAATTAATTAGGGTGCTGCTTTTTGGCAAACAATTAGTGAAGAACATGGTATTGATGGTTCCGGCAAGTAAGTAAAACCCCCTTGAAATTAAAAAAAGTATACTAACGTGTTAAGCTTTGTTGGCGAATCTGATATGCAATCAGAACGATTAAGTGTTTATTACACAGAAGCTGCACGAGAAAAATGGGTTCCTCGAGCAGTTATGGTTGATTTAGAACCTGGTGTTATGGACGCTGTTCGATCTGGTCCTTATGGTTACTTATTCCGACCGGATAACTTTGTGTTTGGTCAAGCTGGTGCTGGTAACAATTGGGCCAAAGGTCATTACACTGAAGGTGCCGAATTAGTCGATTCAGTTATGGATGTTGTTCGACGGGAAGCCGAAAACTGTGATTCTTTACAAGGGTTCCAAGTTGCTCACTCTTTGGGTGGTGGTACAGGGTCTGGTATGGGTACCTTATTAATTTCAAGAATTCGAGAAGAATATTCCGATCGAATGATGTCAACGTTTTCTGTTGTTCCATCTCCAAAAGTTTCCGATACAGTTGTTGAACCATACAATGCTACTTTATCTATTAATCAATTGGTTGATCACGCCGATGAGACTTTCTGTATTGATAACGAAGCATTATATGAAATTTGTCAACGAACATTAAAACTACCACAGCCATCTCACAGCGACTTGAACCATTTGGTCAGTGCTGTTATGTCAGGTGTTACTACTTGTCTACGATACCCAGGTCAACTTAATAGTGATTTACGAAAATTGGCTGTCAATATGGTTCCATTCCCTCGGTTGCATTTCTTCACTGTTGGGTTTGCTCCTTTAAATGCTATTGCATCCAATTCTTTCCGTTCATTAACTGTACCAGAATTAACTCAACAATTGTTTGATAGTAAAAATATGATGGCTGCCAGTGACCCACGACATGGTCGATACTTGACCGTTGCCACTTTCTTTAGAGGTAAAGTCAGTATTAAAGAGGTTGAAGATCAAATTCGGACCGTTCAAAACCGTGATTCTGCATATTTTGTTGAATGGATTCCAAATAATGTTCAAACTGCTATTTGTTCAATGCCACCAAAGGGCTTGAAAATGTCCGCTACCTTTGTTGCTAATAGTACTTCTATTCAAGAATTGTTTAAACGAGTTGCTGATCAATTCAGTGCCATGTTTAAACGAAAAGCGTTTTTGCATTGGTACACTAATGAAGGTATGGACGAAATGGAATTCACTGAAGCTGAATCTAACTTGAACGATTTGATTAGTGAATACCAACAATACCAAGAAGCTGGTTTGGATGATGAAGAAGATATGGGAATTTATGAAGAAGAAGAATTGCCATTGGAAGATGAAGAAATGTAATTGGTTTTTTTTTGTAATTTGTTGTTTTGTTTAGCGTTTTTGTTTTTTTTGGTAGTATTAATGAATAATTACTGAGTGGGGTATACGAATTTAAAAAATTAAATAATTAAAAAGTTTTAGGTGGTCCGATATTTGCCACATAATTTTTTCTAGATCTATAATATGTTAAATTTTGAATTTGAATAGTCTAGGTTCAATAAATAAAGATAAATAAATTAAAAAAAGCCGCATTGTCTATAAATTAGTTGTATAAGAATTTCCCCCTGTGCGCGCGTCAGTCTGGATATATATATAATGTTGGTTTGATATTAAGGTTAAACTTTTAACGTTCAAACTCTTGTCTTCAAGCCTGTCGATGCCAACAACAGATTTAGCATTTGTTGAAAAGTAAATTTCAATAAAAACAGGACAGGACAATGACAAAAAAGTAGTATAACGATCTTTTAAAAGATCTAAAATCTTAACGTCGTCCTTTTCTCACTTTTTATAATCCTTTTTCTTTCTTTTTCTTTTTCTTTTTCTTTTTTTCAACCATAGTTGTCAATACTACTAATATCATGGAATCAGAACCCATTGAAGGAGAATTCACCCCAGCACCATGTGCAACCACGTTTCAGGCTAAATTAAAGAGATTTCTTATATCGCCAGAGATGCGGTCTGTAATGGTAGGTTTATTACCGATATTCTTGTTTATTTTGACGACCACATCAATATCAGTACCAAGCAAATTCTCAATTATGACTGTCGATTTCTCCAACATTACCGAAAATGTTTTGTTTGATAGCCATGGTAAATCCGTGACCAGTGTCAAGAATAGCGGGTTGGCTGTTAAATACCATGTTGCTCCGTTGAAAATTAGTAAAGAGTATTATCGAACTGAATTTGCACCAGCATTAGCACAGAAAGTCATTTCCTACCTGGGAAATAAAGAGGATGGTAATGATGATTTTATGATCCAAGAAACTGAATACGTTGCTTATGAACCTATTAAAGCAGAAGATTTGCCATTGGATTCAGAATCTAAGTTTCAAACTTCATATAAATCTCATGTGTTTGATTTGACGGCTGAATTTGAAAATGATTTGAAGGATAATTGGACGTTAATCATCCCTAGCAGGATTAACGATAAGAATGGTAAATTAATATCTTGGATTAGAACCATGACTTCTATCTCCATCTTTTATTGGTTATTGTCATTATTTGGATTGGCTGGGTCTATTGCATTTTGTGTTTATGAACGCCCAGCGCAGATATTCAGTCGAATTCTGTGTTACTTTGCATTCTTCTCATTCTTGGGATTTTCTATCGCAAGTTTAGCAATGGTTGCAAATTGGAATAATGGGTGGAGTTTGTTCCAAAAATTACATCAAGATATGGGAATTAACATTGGAAAAGGAAAAAGCTTGCCAGCTATGACTTGGTGTGGAATTTTACTGTTTTTGATACAAGCCTTGTATCATCGAGCACTGGATTATTATTCCAATGAAGATAGTGAAAAAGGTTTTTCTACTTTTACTCTTTCAAAGATTGTCGTCAATGGTGTCGATAAGTTTAAAAATGCTACTAATGGGGATTCTAACAACGGCAGTCAAGATTCCAATGGAACACAAAGTACTCATACACAAACTTCTTTGAGCACTGATCGTAATATTCCAGAACTGGTATCAGATGATAAAGATAATGATGACGATGAAGCTACTTTCGATGCGGAAATCGAGTACGACGATGATATTGACAGCACTGCAGCAAATATTATTGAAAATACCGATAACATCACAGTTACTGAGCCTAACCAGGAATCTACTACTGGGAGCGCCAACTCGAAAAACCACTTCAACAACCAACTGCCAGAACAATCTGAACAAAGCTTGACTGTTCCATTACCTGACAATCCAGGCCAACAAGGTAATTCAGCATAAACTTATTTAACTTTTGGGAATCTAACTCCCCAACATAAATTTTATAGAATTTTTTGATAAACTTTCTTTTTTTAATTGGATAAAAAAATCCTACTTCTTCTCAACACGTTCCGTAGCTTTTAGAATTTATTGTTCGAGATTGCCAGCATGGAAATTTTATAAAATAAACGTGAACTTTTGGTATTACTTATCAGCCAGCCATCGGGCCCACGCACGTAGGTGCAATAATATCTTCTCGCCTATAATTTTTCTCCTATTTCAGCCGCGTGCGGCAGGGGCCGGATTTGATTCACCCATTTACTACTTGTGCCGAAAACAAAACAAAACAACAGAAACCAAGTGTCGAGCTAATGAGAAACGCGCGTTTATCAAAGAAAAACCTAGTGTTTTCAACGTTTTTATTTTATACTTTAAGCAATCAACAACAGAATTATAAACTTTTACTTTACTCACCATCTATTCTTATATATACTAGCTTTGAACAACACAGTTTGTACAGGTCAACAATACCAAGAACCCTCATCAAATTTCGAGCTGAACTAGCCTACTTTCTATCTTTCTTTTTTATTTTTTTTCTAATAATGGTTTTATTCTTCACAGATACTAAAATCGCCATGGGTTCGTTTAATACACCGTCAATTCTATCTTCACCATGCAGTTTTGCAACTATCAACAATTTTTTCTCTAACAACAGCTCATTAATATCCAGTAGCTTGTTGACCATTTTATCATTGCTACTAATGAGTCCATATAAAATGTTTGTTCAAGTCAATACATCATTATTCTATGGATATACGAATGTTAGGGCCATTAGCGATGCTAATAAATCCTTACACTGGGGGCAAGAATTGATTAACTATGGACTGGCATTTACTGCGATTTTGGCATTTCTGGTTTTGATGGTTGATTACTTTTTGAGAAAAGAGGCTAGGTTGAGTAGGATTACTAGCACAAATTTACACAACTGTTACTTGGGACTGTTTATGGTATCATTATGCCCTTTGACCAACTTGGCCGTTTTGAGTAGCTTCTCTATTGCTATTTATAACGAATATGCGGCTAGTTTGGTTACAACGTTGGACAATAGTAGCTGTATCTCGCTTGAAGGTGTGCCATCTGCGTGGATTATGGTCTCCCTGGGAAGCTCTTTATTATTGTCCATGAGCTTGTTCAGTATGTCAAGACAATACAAATTAGGAGCTGAATACCAAAACGTTTAGTTGAATGCTATAAATGCCTTTAGGGTTTAGGTTGTTTGTTACGTAATTTCGTCTATTTATTAAAGTTTTTAAACTCGTTTTTCTCAACAATTTTGTATTTGTGAATAGCCTCTATAAGTTTATAGGAAGATATTTATTCATTATAAGATTATTATTTTATATCTCTTTCACAATCACTATTAAAACCACTATTAAAAGCACATTACAATCACTATTAAGATTACCATTAAAATGAAGGACTATTTTTTCAAGGTATTAACAGGCGTGATAACCATTGCTATTATGTTATGTCACCTTCCAGTTTATAAATGGAAAGGTGATAGCATGTTAACAATCTCATTTGAAAACGCTACTTATGAAAACTTTTATGTCGACGATAAAAGAATCGACCCAAACGGGTCGTACCACCCACAATATCATTGCCGGTTATTTGACGTCTCTGTTTCAATCAAGGACAACAGTTTGACTCAAATCAGCTGGCCGTGGTCCCCAGAACACTGCACCGTTTCTGGGATCATGAAAATGGAATATACAAAAGTCAACGGCTATCCGATTGAAATTGATCGATTGGAACGAACTCGTAAGAAATTGGGGTCACTTATTTTGTTACGGATTTTGGCAATTTCAACTTCGTCCATTCAAGGGATGGTGGCTGTTGCTGCTTTACTAAACATCCCATCTAATTCCAAAGGGTTAAGATTATTTTCAGGTATTGCATCGTTCATGGCTGCAATTGTGTCTACAGGGTTACCTGTCGCACTATACTTTTATACAACGTATTATGGGTTTTTTGCTAATAGATATCTAACCACTTCGAAAATTTCAGTCAAGGCAAATCCATTCAACTTTGCAGTTATTACATTAATCGCTGCAGCCGGGCTAAACCTGTTCAATTCTTTGATCTTTGCTGTTGCTTGGATTATGCATGAGCCGGAGCCACCAAGGACTTATTTTTCCAGCTATTATTACGATTCTGAAAAGATGACCACTGATACGCCCCTGACTGACGATAGCAGCTCCATTCATTCTCCAGCAACTATTGGCGCCACCAAGCAAATTGAAGTGTCTCATCCTTATCCAGTTTATCAACCGGTTAATAGGAAGCGAAAATATGAAGATATCGATTCAGATAGAGGAGCATCAAAAATGCAATTACAAAAGGTTGTGCCACACAAGTTTGGGGAATCTACTTCCGACGTGATATCTTTTTCTAACAACAATGATAATTCAAGTTTTATCTCCCAAGACTTTTCAGCCTCTGATTTGGATGAGTTCCAATACTATGATCGTGGTATAGGTGGAAATATCCCATCAAGCTATGATAGTATGCGCAATTGGGTTATAGATGGTAATTCGTTTCTACGAAGTAAATTCTAATAAATCAGGGGAGGAAAAAAGTTCTACCGACAACGCGACACATCACGCATTATGGCGTCCAACTCTATTCAAATTTAAACTAATAATTGATAAAATAAATAATAAATAATATACATGATAAATAATTTTTTTCTTTTTTTTTCTAGGTTATCTGACGTTTTTGCTTTTTCCTCGACTGATTCCGCAATATTTGCAATCTCTGTTCATTTTGTTCATATGACAAAACTCGACACACCTCGACATCAACCTTCAACTCCTTCATATGATGAATCCACACTTTCTGCGTATCTGACAACTTGTCATTCTTACTCTTAACCTCTACCATTTTCACCATTTTCAACGAATCGTTGTAAAGGCACAAATCAGGCAGCCCCGAATCATATTTATAATAGTCCTTGGCAAATAACTCACATATCCCTTTCAATACATTCGGCCCCAGATAGTTTGCAACTTTGACCATATCTTCAATTGAAAATGTATCAAAATCGGCTCCAATAACCCAGGGGCCAGTAGACTCGAATTTGGCGGCTTTTCTTTTCCATTTTTTGTAGCTTACCGCACAATAAATGCTGCGAAGTCTGCATTCAATGAAGGCAGGTTGTAGCATTTCGGCCAGTCGTTCATCAACTAGATGTTTCCGGCGGTTGTAAAATTCAATGGTGAACATGTCCAACGGGGCCGTCTGAACATGATTGTAAAACACACCAGGGATGTTCTCATTAAACACTATATCCCAGAATAGTAACATGTATATACTTCGAAGGCAGCGACCTTCGTCATGCCAGCCGTACCAGCTGAAATCCATATAGTGTTCTAAAGCTACCATTTCCACTCTGATAATTCTGTCATCGCATTCACTAGCCCACACAGTAGGGCCACTGTACCCTACAGCCGGCTTTTCATTTTTGATATCTTCATTGTTTACTTCCTTTATATCATTTGCCTTTGTATCATTTGCCTTTTCCGGGCTAGAGCTCTGTCTTTTGATCTCCATGACTTCAAAATCACTATAGTCATTATCATTATCATTATCATTACCATCATCATCATCATCATCATCACCATAAACTGGATTTTCAGGCTCATCTTCGCTATCACTAATAATAATAGTTTCAATCGTTTTTACTTTCGGCAACATTGGCCGATCACCAAAAAAATCTTTCAACAAGGTTTGCTTCAGCTTTGGCATTTCTTTTTCCTCTAGCTGTTCTTCTTCTTCTACTGATTCATCCGGCTTGGTCTTACCAAGTACTACGTACTCGTCCACGCCTTTCAACTTTGATATCAGCGGCTTATACACCATCTTTTGTGGCTTTCTTCCTTTCTTTCCATTTTTCAACCATTGCGCCATCTGGGTTTTATAACTTTTATGGAAAACTGTCAAAAACTTTTTCACCTTTTTATCAAAGTCTAACATTAATGGATCAATCATTGGCTTTAAATTCGCGAGCTGATACCCTAATTTTACATCATCATGTGCTTTTAAAATCCAATTTTCATGGTTTGAAACTTTGTACAATTCTGTTTCCCAGTGAATTTTATATGTAATTGCCACCATCAGTTTATGTTGCGCATACACATTCTGCTTTAAAAATTGATCCAGCAATTGCCATTGTTTATACATCATAACGTACTTATCCCCTTTACCTAATGCACCCGTAGATGAACTGCCTATTTTCACGGCTAATCTCATCCAGACATATTTACATGTGAATCGCCCATCATTGGTGTTACAAGAGTTTATTGATTCCATAATTTCGCATATTTTTTCAACCACACATTCCAATCTTTTGGTTACCGGGTTTTCAACTTCTGCCATTCGCAATTGTTTATTTTCATCGCCCCAATACACATCTTCTGCCACGGCTTCTTGATACTCCAACAACTCTTCCATAGTGTTAAACAGCGGATAAGTATTCAATTTGTAATTAAAATATTTCCGTTGACTGATACCGTGTAAATATAATTTGGAAAAACTGGCACTTAGGCCATTATACCCACTATCATAATAATATATATTATAAATTTTCAAGAACGTTTCCAGACACTGTTTGGTCAGCACATGCGACCCACCATGGATTTGTTGGATATGCCGGACCAAAATTTTAACGAATGAACCATTTATACCCCCTACTGTTGTTTGTTTATGTCCGTTTTCAACTGCCAAAAGCAGTGATTTCACCAACTCTGCCTTCCTCTTTCCCAATATTGTTACCTTCATTTCTTTAGTAATCACTTTTAATTCATACCCCGTGAGAGCCTCCAAAACATTTGGCAGATCATCTTGTTCAATTTTCATTACCAGATTATTTGTAACTAATTCACTCAAAACTTGTTTAAATAGTTCAGAGCTTCCTACATAACCTTCAATCTTCCTCTGCCGAACTTCTTTATTTTCTGTATAATTCCGATCAAACATTCGTACGACCAGAAATTTCGAGTACTCGGCCAAGTTCAAAAATCTATCAATAACCATCCGATCTTCTTTGTTTAATAAATGGACTTGTCGTTCTGTCACGAAATCCAATACTTTCCAAAACGGTCGTAAATGATCATTGTTCTTCCTCTCCAGATCAAAATCCATTTCCATTTTTTGCTGAAAAGATGGATGTTACCCAAATCCCATGTCGATAAGAAAAGATATATTAAAACAAAAGAAAAAAAAAAAAAAAAAAAACGCGTTACTAGTAGTATACAGATTGTTTTTTCTGTTGTTGCGTTCCCGCCGCGCGTTTTTAAAAATTTCTTATATTGCAATGTCTTTTTTCAATTTCAACGGTCAAGTTTTAAAAAAAAAAAAAAATTTCCAAAAAATCCCCAACCCCGATGAGTTTGCCCGCGCACGCCTTGTCTCACCAGAACTATATTTTTATTATACTTTAAAACTAAATGGCTCTCGATTTTTTTTTTTTTAATCAATACGACACCCACAGTTGACCTCCTGTCTCCTGCACATTAACGTTGTTGCCTTTTTTTTTTTTTTTTGGGGGCATTTTTAAAGTATGGACAAAATCTATGTCAAAAACCCTAGGCCTAGGGCGCAACCGGCATGGACGACCCCACCTCCAGTTGATAAATATATAAGTTCAAGCGGCAGCGCAGTCTCAGTCACAAGAAGTGAGCCTCCGCTTTCCAATCATTCATCGTCTCAGCCCCAATTTTTTAGAGCCAAAGATTTAAAAGTTAAACCAACTGCGAAAATTGCATACAACCCAAATAATCCGAAGCTAAAGTCTCGTAACAGTCAAGAGTTTACAAGACTACGACGTAGACCTAGTGGAGAATTCAACGCTAAACTATCCCCGAATATAAATAACACCCAATCACCTTTAACATCACCAAATCTTCCTACTAACCAACCATTAGCACCTCTGGCTCCTCTAGCATCGCCAAGAATAATTCATACTAACAGATCAAATAATACTAATAATACCAATACCAATAATAATAATAATAATAATAATAATAATAATAATAATAATAATAATGATAAATATAAAGTGCAAGTAGCAAGATTGGATCGGAAGATCATGGATTTGGAGATCTCCAATACGTCACTTTTGGCAGTGAATAAATATTTGGAAAAACGACTACGAAATGAAAAGACTAACGACACTTATGACAATTACAATAATAATAATGATGAATATAATGATGATGAAAATGAACCAGTTTCGGCAATTTCTGTGCGTGAATTGTTAATTAGTGAGGGAGAAATGGATGCTAAAGCAATCGACGAAAAAGCCGATTTAATTAAAGATCGGATGAACAATCATATTTCATTCTTGGAAACCACTCAACAAATCGAAGCTTCACTTCATAAATGTTTGTCAATGTCTGATGCGTTGATTAATTCTGCCACTGAGAGTATGAAGTTTGTTGTAAACCCTGAGGATGTTAAATTAGGAGGCAAAGTTGTTGAAAATGATGACGAAAACACGAATACTTTTATTAATTCCTTTTAAATCTAATTTTTTGTAATAACTTACTTATAACATTACCAAATCCAAATGGGATCCCAAATTGCCAAATATAAATCGGAAACCCGGCCACAATAAACACTGCGGCAAGAAACGATTCCAACGGCTTTTCAAAAACGGTTCTTGATACCAAAAATAATGCAACACAACAAAACAAGATTGGAGTAGTAATCCATGTTTTATATGGCCGGTCCAAATCCGGTTCCTTCACTCTTAATACAATAACTCCAAATACTGTCAAAAAATAAAACAAGTACCCGGCGATCCCGTAAAATGTAAGCAAACTATCAAACTCACCAATCAAAACATAAAATGCAGTCATGGCTGCTTGTAAACACAAAGCATTGATTGGTGTACCTCTTGAAGTATTGATATTTGTAAACCATTTTGGTAAAAACCCTTCCTCTGCTGCTGAATATACCAACCGCGCAGAGCTGAACACGGTCGCGTTGAGCGCGCCGGCGCATGAAAATGCAATGAATAATGCAAAAATAATTCTTCCTGGGTTACCAAATACTTGATACGCAAATTCTAATGCTACTGTATTGGTACCCAAAATATCTTTATTTGACAAGACTGCAAAATAAGAAATATTGCATAGCAAATAGGCAAAAATAACAAGCGGCACGGCAATATGAATAACTCGCGGTAAATCTCGTCGTGTGTTCTTCATCTCGGCACTAACATAATTCATATTATCCCAACCATCATATGCCCATAACCCGCCATATAATGCAATTGCATAATCGCCAAAATCGACTTTTTCATAAGGTGTAAATAACCCATCCTTTAAGCTGTTAGTGTCTTTGAAATGAGGTATGGCGATGATCCCAATAACCCCAATTGATAATAGCAATACTACTTTGATAATCATAAACATATTACTCGCATTGGCACCCAATTTAGTACTCCAACAATTAATCGCGGTAACTCCCCCCAACCCCAATAATGCTACAATCTTTTGAACCCAAAAATTGGCCATAAACTCTGATCCGGTGCCTTTTGTTAAATATTCACTAAAAATAATAGCAATGATCGCAGTACCCCCTGGCTTTAAAACAGTCAATGCAGTCCATGAGAATAAATAAGAAGGACATGGTCCAAAAATGTGTTGCAAATAAGCTTGAGATGATCCATTTAACGGGATAGCACTCCCCAATTCTGCGTATGATGATGCTCCCGTCCATGCTAAGCAACCTGATATCGTCCATATAAGTAATGCCGCCCCAACTGATCCTGAATGTGTGTTGACCCGGCCTGGCGATGCAAAAATACCAGACCCAATCATTAATCCGATAACTAAACTCAACCCATGCATTAAACTCAACCGTTTCTGTTTAGCTAGCGGAACTCCAGATGTTGGTGTATCTCTTGTGGCTGCCAATTCAAACATGTTGCTACCTACAGTAGATACACTAAACGATCGAGTATGGTTAGGACGTAAATATTCATCATTATCTTCAAATACTGGTGGAGAATCGTTAGAAAGTCCTCTACTTGATACAGATCCTCTAGAATCATTGTCTTCAGAAGAAACTAAAGAATGCAGTTCCAAAGATTCACGTTCATTGCTATTATTACGTGGTGTTAGCCTAGTGTAGTCTGTCATGTTGAAACCACTACCTAAAAAAACAGTTTATAATTTAATGCCTAGAAGATCTAAAATGTCTCGATTCTTTTTATTTTGGTTGCGAAATATTGGTGTGTATATAAATTGAAGAAATTTTAAGTTTTTTTGACAGCGCGATTTGGAAAAATTTTGCTGATGTATGTATAGTAATTAAGCGCGCATAGAAAAACTTGGGGTATTTAAATACAAACACGTATATAAGCTGAGTCAAAGCTTTTTTTTTTTTTTTTTGCCTTTTGATCGGATCGGGGAATGATTATCAAGGAGACTAATTTTAATTGCAAGGAAAGAGTTGTCCGCTGAACATCAAAACAAGATTATCGATCACGAATAGGGGGAGCTCCTGATCACTCGAGTGTCCGTTGAAATAATAATAGATAATGGATTATTTAAAATTAAGGAAAGACATTAGTAGGAAAGAAGCCGCAGAGACGGTTTCTGTCAACCATCGAGCGTATGTATAAAATTTGCCACAAATATGTTTTATTATTAACAGTATAGATTGATTACTCGAACTTTAACCAAATACCCAGTGGACTTTGCGTTGTTTAGAGAATTGCTACAGAATAGTGCAGATGCTAGAGCTAATAATGTGGTGATCAACTTTGAATCATCAATATCTGACGTTTTGTCAAAAGAAAGTGTTAACAAACTTAATGAAGCGCCCATTACTAAACTAACTGTTCGAAATAATGGTGGATTATTTGAAGAACAAGACTGGGCCAGGTTGAAAGAAATTGCAAAAGGTAATCCTAATGAAAGTAAAATCGGTGCATTTGGTGTTGGGTTTTATTCAGTATTTGAAGTGACAGATGAACCATTAGTACATTCTGGTAATACTGTAATGAGCTTTTATTATGCCGGAGATCAACTGATGTATAGAAGAGATGATAAAATAGAAAAAAGTGAGTGGACAGTAGTAGATTTACCTTATAGAACACCAGGTAACTTGCCAAGTTTACCACAATTCACGGCATTTTTGACTCAAAGTTTTATGCTAGTTCCGTTGCAATCGATAGAACTACGAGTTAATGATACAGTCTTGTTGCATTTGAACAAAGTTGCATCGCCGCAGACTAATATCGAAATTGCATCTTATTTAAATACCAAATCACCAGACCGTTCATTGGATCTGAAAACAGTTTGCTCAGAAAGTTTCCAAGTTTCTGTAAAATATATGAACGTTACACAATCTGATAAAACACAACCAAAAAGCTTACTCGGATTTGGTAAAAAATTGTTTTCATCATTCATGACTAGTTCTGAAGATCCTAATGAATATACAACAGTTACATGCTTCTTGAAAAAAGTGACTGCCAACATTGCTG
Source organism: Blastobotrys arbuscula (assembly GCA_030564365.1). Lineage (NCBI taxonomy): Eukaryota > Fungi > Ascomycota > Dipodascomycetes > Dipodascales > Trichomonascaceae > Blastobotrys > Blastobotrys arbuscula. Next base: position 15,262 of record JAJLUN010000043.1, on the reverse strand, counting down.
TAAACGTTTCTTCACATTTTGCTAATAAAATGAAGGAAACCGTTATGAAACCACCACCAAAAGAAGCAGTCATTTCAATGCTAACAAGTAGCAGGGAAGAAAAAGAGCTGTCAGAGTTAAAGCCACCATTATCTGACTATATTTTCCCACCAGAAACTAATGATGCCAAAATATTTATTGGATTCCCAACTAAACAAAGTACATCGATAAAAAATCATATTGCAATGAATCAGTTGATTCCTACCATGGAAAGGACAGCGATTGATATGTCTAATGCGTTTGTCAAAAGCTGGAATGAACAAATGCTGTATAGTGCTGGGGTTCTTTGCCGAGTTATCTATGAAGCAGAAATGTTGCATTTAAAAGGAGTTGATAATAGTACCATGATAAAAAATGCTACTTATATTATGGATAAATTTACATTTCAAAGATCAACTCCGGATCATCGAGTTGGTGAATGGGTCACTTCTGGGTTTTATAATGCAAGTTTGACAAAGCTAATGGTACCTTCCCAATTAGGAGTCAAAACATCGGCAGAAGTGCGGCTGCCGACTGCAAGTGATTTTTTCAAGCATGTGCCGCTCTTACCCACCAATGTTTCAACTGATTTCATTGAACGAGCAAAGTCGTTAAAATTATTGAAAGTTATTAGCGCAGATGATGTGATCAAAGAAGTTTCTAGCAGGCCATTGGCGATTAGAGAGTTGAAACTGTTTGTTCAATGGATGGTTGATAACAAACGAAACGGTACAATTAATCAACAAGATAAATTGAGAATTTTACGAGAAACGGTTGTTTCAGAAAATGAAACAGTACCATTGGGGTCAATTGAATGCTATCAACCAAAGGATGAACAATTCCCGTTACCACCTAATTGTATAAAACATTCGTTTGTTAAAGATGTTCCGTTTAAAAATTTGGAAGAATTGGGATGGAAAGAATTGAATATTGTTACATGGACACAGTTTATTGCCAAAACACAAGAAATGCAGTTGCAACCAGAGTTTGCAATCAGAGTATTGATTAAATTATCGGGTGCATGGCAATTATTAGAACAAAATGAAAGAGTTCGAGTGGTTACTGCGTTGCATTCGATTCCTTGTATTCCAACTCAATTAGGAATGCAAGTACCTTCCAACGCATATTTGAACGAAATCCCATTGTTTCCAAACCTTCCCATTAAATCTAAAGAATTGGATGCAGTACCAAATCAGTTTTTGTTTAGCCTAGGATTGAGGGCTAGTGTTGATATGGCCTTTGTTTTAAAATTACTGCATGATCCAGAACAATCGTCAAAATGGAATACTTATGATGTGGTAAAATATCTAACAGCTAATCAAAAACTATTGAAAAAAAGTGACTGGGACTTACTTCGAACTAGTAAATTTTTTGAAGGTAGTGATGGGGAGTTATGGAAAGCGCATGAGATGTATGCCCCAAACAAAGATTTGGCAAAAATGGGGTTTAGAACCTTGAAATGGTCTGATGAACAATGGGTTGAGTATTCTCAAGAAACAAATTTACTGTATCAAATTGGATTGAAGAAAAGTCCATCTATAGTTGAATTGTTAAATAAAGGTGGAGAGTCTCAAGAAATGGCCAAAATAGCTATTAAATATTATATGGCCAAATACGAAGAGAATGATTATAATTCAAAGATTGCATTTAGAACTGCATCAAAAATCATCCCATGTACCGATGGCAAAACCTATCCACCAAGTCAATGTTTTATCGACCATCAAGCAGAAATATTTGGATTTCCTGTAGTTAATCGAGCAATCAAATCCGAAGTTTGGAAGTTTGGTATCGCCAATGTTCCGACAACTCACGAATTAACAAAAGCATTTTTAAACAACCCACCAACAACTTTGGAACAAAGTGATCGAATGTTTAGTTATTTGACAACCAGGTTGAATGAATTTGGCAAGTATGATTTGGATCAATTTAGTAATTCCAAAAGTATTTTAATCAAAGAGGAGTATTATCAGTATCCACAACGAGCATTTATTGACTCTAGAACTGAAGAAAATAATTTGGAAGCTTTAAAGTTATTGAGACCAATGTTTGATTTTGTCCAGATAAGTCCTACTGCAATACCGTTTTGCCAAAGAATTGGTATGCGAACTAGACCAAGTATGGCTGAGGTTGCCGATACGATTGCCAGCAAACCCCAAGTAGCATATAAACTTGTTCAAACGCGAAGTAATTATGAAAGTATTTTGGTGGCAATGCAAATCGAATGGAGTACGATTGCAAGGGACACAGGATTGGTGCAAAGATTGAAAAGTACACCATTCTTGATTGGGTTATCAATTCAAAGTTCTAGTAGTGATGATGATTCAAAGGAATTGGAAACGGTATCTCTAGTTAGTGGTGGCGAAGTAGCTATTGTTGATGATGTTATTGCCTTTACATATTTTAAAGAAAGTATCAAAACGGCGCCTCAAGTGACTCAGATTGAATTGCTGTATGAAAAATTGGGGGTTCCCAAAATGTCTGCTATTGTTCATGAACAATTGCAATTGGGGCGGGCGATTGAAAACGAAAAGTTGAGCCAACATTTGAAGAAAATTATTGTTGAACGAGTTGCGGTGTTTTTGGACACTAGAAAGTCAATGGCCAAAATCAACAATTCAGATCTAAAAGGATTAAAAATTCAACCATTGGGCGCGATTCAGGTGAAACGATGGGCACAATTACCGGCATCTAGATCCGCCACTAGAGCGATGACTGAGAAATTGACTGCCTGTTTTGATCCACGAAATGAACGAGTGTTATATGTTGAGAATAATTCTGAAATCGATTGGTATGATGTTAGTAAAGCATTGGTAAAAAGTATTCTTAGCAAGCCTGACCCAGAATCAGTCTTAGTGTTGGAAACTATGTTGTCAAGTGATTTGACAATGTTGAGAAGAAAGGGGTTCAATGTTGACCGGTTATTACGAGAACAACAACGAGAACATGAACAACGGGAATTGGAACTAGAACGAATGAGAAAAGAAGCGGAGGAGCGAAATAGAAAATTGGATGAACATAGAGCTGCGCAGCAACAACGGGAACAAGAGACAGTTGGTAAGATGCCAGGTGCCTTTGGTGGCCCACAAGTAACTGCTCCAACACCAGCTAGACAACTTCCAGCTATTCAGCAACCACCACCACCACCACCACCACCATCTGCACCCCCATCATCATCATCATCATCGTCATCCACGAACCCCCCTCCTGCCAGTGGCCCTAATGCACCATCAAGTATCTATGAACGGCTCAAGAGCTTTACAAAACGATCATCGACTCCAAATGAAACTCGTTCACCTGTTTCCTCACCTCAATCGTCTGAAAACGTACCACCACAGTTACAAGGTGACACATCTCCGGCAGCGGGGGATACGCCGCAAATTCCAGGGAATGTGCCACAGACTGGGCCTAGAATGGGCGGTGGCCATAAACCAGTCACTAATTCAGAGACCGAAAATCTTTTGAAACAAGGCCTGGGCGCCACTAAACGATATGGAGGAAACCAACTGCAAGCCCCTATTTATAGTCACGACGATAGTACTAAGCGAATTGATGATGGCTGCCATCAGCCAGATCCACAAGATTTGATATACGCCATGAGATTGACCTATGGGCCCGATGTGTACATTAAAAGAGGTACAAACCCAATGGTTAACGAAGATATTTCACGGGCTAATAGGTTCCGAGTGGTATTACTATCCTTATCAAAAGTATTTAACTGTAAATGGGAAAGTGTGCATATGTTTTTGGACCGTAATAGTACCACTATTGCGTTCAATTTGGGTGGCTCATTATTTTTTAATTTACAATATTTCGACGATGATGAATTGACTGGGGTAGATTGGAAAATCAACATGATGAATTTTTGGTACCCAGTTTTTAGTCATGAATTGGCTCATAATTTGGTGAAAGAGCATGGTGCAAACCATTCACATTTTTTGGAATCATATATTCAACTGTATATGGAGCAGTTTAAGAAGGAGTCTTTCAGTTTGTTACATTAAAAAATTCAACTACTTTATTTTAGATAGAAGATTATTTATGCCTTGTAAACTACTTTTTTGTGTTAATATAGATTAATGAATCAAAAACAAGGCGCGAGCCGCGCGTTAAATTTACTATAGTATACATGTTAACAGTAGACAAATTTTATCACTATATAGAACCAATTTTTTTCACGACCAACAAAAAAAAAAAAAAGAAAAATTTACTGTAAGCATAAATGAAGAAAAAAAACTCCATCACCGGCAACCTGATAGGCCAAGGGTCCAAAATCGGCTCAAAAAAGGGCAAAAAGATTATCAGACGACATCATACCTTGTTAAAACGGCAAAAACAAATTGAAAAGTTATTAGAATCCAACCCCGACAACGTTTCTCAACTACAAGACGAGTTATCTTCACTCAACCAGGAACTAAGTGAGAAGCAAGGGCTAGAACGGTATCAACGAGCCAGTATATCAGGTCAAGATCCAACACGAGGTGGTGACTCATCCAAAATCCTGGTTCCTTGGTTAGACCAGCTAAATACAAGTTGTAACTGTGTTTTGGAAATTGGCTCGTTGTGTGTGGATAACGCAATCGCAGCTAGAACGAAAAAAAATGAAGGATTAATTAACAGAATCGACCTAAATTCGCAGCATCCGGAGATTAGACAGCAAGATTTCATGACTATGGAGCTACCCGATGAATTGTACGATTTGGTTAGTTTATCGTTGGTGGTGAACTTTGTCCCCGATGCGGCGACTAGAGGTCAAATGCTGGAAAAAACTACAAATTATTTGAGGGTCGGTGGGCTACTGTTCTTGGTGTTGCCCTCACCGTGTGTTACAAATTCGAGATATTTCAATGAAGAACGGCTGGGTGACATTATGAAAAGTTTGGGGTATTCACAAGTCAAGCGCAAGATAACTGATAGAATTGCGTATTGGTTGTATAAATATGATGGGAAACGCATGAAGAAAAAGTTTCCAAAAGCTATGGTGAATGATGGCAAAATCCGGAATAATTTTTTCATAACTCGGTGATATCTTTATATATATATAGAGGTATACATTATCTTCGCCAGAACGCATAAGTATTTCAGCCGCGCGCGGCTGATAATAAATAATTATCCCGGATTCGTTATTCATAAATAAGCGTCTATATCTACAATATTTATTTATTTAAATTTTTTTTTTTTTTTCAATTAATATGAAATTTATAAATAATGGGCTAGTCTTCCAAAAAATATTCTTTTGGTAACAATGACCAAATGGTCCCCAATGCAGCAATAACAGTAAAAGTAATTAACAAAATCCATTGCAGCCATTTTTCCCACAATGGCATATGAGGAGCATAAATTTTTAAATAAAATGCACATGGTAGAATAATACAAGTACTAATACACAACAATGATCCAGCAAATGCAATAATTCGATCAAAATCTGGGAATACAACAGCTAACAGGACCATAGCTATCAAAACTCCAACTCGAACAGCTCCCTTGATCAATTGTTTGGACAAATGTTTTTTGGTACCATCAAAATGTACCCTTTCGGTTCCTAACAAAACATCCATTGTATGACATATAGGAAGTGCATTCAATGGAATTTTACTCAAAGGAACCAATCCTACTAAAATTGTAACCACAACAGCAACCCAGTCAGGACACCAAGCACTTTTCAACAAATTCATGGTAACTTCATCCTTAGTTAAATCACCATACATGACATACCCAATAACCCCCATTGTAACATCAGTCAACATGGTTATAATATAAACATTGACCATGGCCTTGGCATATTTTTGAGGATGTCGCATATCAACTCGAATACTAACTAAACATGGTAAGCCGCCAAATGGACTAAACAACAACCCAATCGATAACGGAACAACTTTCCATGATTCTGGCAACCACCGAGTTGGCATAGGATCCAACAATGACCCCGGTGCCTCTGGTTTAAGCAAACCATTGAAAATTACCATAAATACCAAACTTACCGTACATACGATCCCCATAATTGAGGTCATTGATAGAATTCGTAATGGTAAAAATGTCAGTGGAGTCATGACAAAAAATGCAAGAATTTTAAACGTTAGAATTGAAATTTCTGGAAACAATGCATTCAATGAATCAGCTAATAAAACAACCAATGAAACTCCTGATCCTAATAACTCAATAGTAAATAAAATAGCTACCAAAATCCTGGCCTGTTTACCAAAGGCAGCATATGCAATATCAGCAAAAGTTAACAATGTATTGTCGGTATCCAAGCATTTGGATAACAAAATAGCTGTATAAAATGTTGAACCCCCTGCCACAGTTAACATCAACCCACCAATGAACCAACCACTATATTTAATCCCTAAAGGTAATGCCAAAAGACCAACGCCAATCAAAACATTAACAGAATTGAAAATAGTTTGAGGAACTGTAGATTGTCCTGCTACCATTGTCATAATTTCCCCAGTTCGTTCATTTTCAACTTTTCTTAAAATCAATGGCTCGGTTGATTCATCACCTGGGTTGACTGCTGCTTCTTCTAGTAATAATACACCTTCTGGTGGGTTTGCTGAATATCGTTTTGTGCGCCTCATTGAATTATAAGATGGCATTCTATTCGGTAATAGCTGTGAATCTTCATTGATATATGAACCTACATTGTCGCTATCATCGGCCTCTTCATCATCATCCATAACTGCACTTTCAAAGTCCCCTCCTTCTGTGAAATATGATCGTGGTTTAGGGAATGCATCGATAGATCTGAATGAAACGGATCGTTGGTAGGATGACGCAAAATGTTCTATTGAGTTGAGCCGTCCCCTCGTACGGTTGCGGTTTATACTATTGCCATTTGATGGCCCAGGGATGTCTAAAGAATTATAACTCATTGTTAGTAACTAAATTAGTAAAAAGAAAAGGGTATAGACATTTAAAAAAAAAAAAAAAAAAAAAAATTTGTGAAAGATTTTCGATTTTCAAGGAAAGATGGGATTATTTATAACGAGTCTTTTTTTTTTGTTTTTTTTTGGTTGCCTCAATTTTTTTTCTTGCTTATTTTTTTTTTTTTTATCGAAGAAATTACGTACCATAACGAGGGACGGCTAGAAAATTTGTACACATCGTGCATGCGCCAGCTAGGCATCATTTCATAAAAATTTCAAGAATCCATCCCTCGATTACTTCGATCTAGCTTATTGTAGTTATAGAATCTCGACGAAATTTCCCAATATCAATTATTGCAAAAAGCTGGTGTATAAACAAAAAAAAAAAAAATTTTAAAAAAGCTAGTTTTCTGTGATAAGGGTGTTTTTGTTCTCAATTCTCCTGAGTTTTTGAAATACGATCTGGAAGATTTGAACGGCTCTTGACTCTATCCCCACTCGAGCATCTCTGAAAACAGTTTCGTAAAAATATTATAATCACCAAGACATTCTTGCGTGGCTGGTCCAATCGGTTTGTTTTTTGAATTTTAAACACCGGTGCCATCATCATCGTACACACCATCATACGTGATGCCAGTAAAAAGTTTTTAAACATTTATAGGTTATATTTCCCCTCCCCCACTCCCCCCCACTTATGGTTAACGTATGGGAAAGGATCGGTAAAACTAAGCTAAATTAAGCTATTATTAATATTTTAAAGTTTTGGCTACCTAGCTAAAACAGTCATGGCAGCCTTTTTTCTTGAGGATCTAGGATCTAGATTACAATACGAATACTCGTCCGTTTGTACACCGAAAAATTATCCGTCCATAATTACAAGGAGTACAAGAAATAAGACCCCTTTATTTCAAAGAGATGGAATACTACCAAGGATGACCATCAAACAAAACTTTGTAATTTACTACTGCATATGTATAGTTTAAGCTTATAACCACACATTGCAGTTATTGTACAGAATGTACAAGGTATAATCAGATTAATTATACGTATTTTCGAAGCTGTAATGATGATGCCACGCGTAAATGAATAAAGGAGCTTCTGGCTTTTTATTTCCGCTATTCATACACAGGGGTTTTACGTAACACCGGTCCCGAGCTAAAAATTTATTCACAGGAGTCAAGAATTTTAAGAATCAACAGGCACAACCACAATTTATAGATTTTCGCTGCTCATAGCCCATGATGGTTGCGGTCGAGATTTTAAATCGTGCCTAAAACTTAAGTTTACAGTTAAGTTAATTAGGTTAATTTTACAATGCTTGATATTTGAAAAAATAAATAAAAAAATCCCTTATATGACGGGCGTAGCGTAGCTAGCTCTCTATAGTGCGTTAGCCAATTAATATAATGGGCTTCGAAAAACGCAGCCATAAGAGCGTGGCATTAGCATAAAATTTTTAGCCAAGGATTTTGGAGAACAATTTGCTTGGCTATGCTAGATTAAGTTACATGCCGACTAAAACATGTCTAGTCAGTTCAAAAAACCCCCAGAGAACACTACACAATTAGAAGGCGGACTTTCAAACACAATTAATTTATAGATCGGCCGGGAAAGGGACTGCATAAAATATATATACAGTGGTGGATTTGAGGTATTTTGAGACGTTGTACTTTATCAAAGAAACAATAACGAATACCGGTTAAAAAAGCGCTGAAATTTTTTTTTTTTTTTTTTTTTTTTGTAAACAAGGTTTGTGTGCATTATGAGATAGGAAACGCACAGCCGTGTAAATGTATGCAGGTTCTTAAACAATATACGCGCCGTGGCGCTCGTCATCCAGGCTTAAAAAATACTAGCCTGTTCTGTACACGCTGGCTGAATACAACCATTACGGCATATGCGAATATATATACGGATTGACTTTTAATTAATCCAAATTCCGGCAATAAGTGGGCTACCCGTTCAAAAGAACCCAACGTACGGGAAGCTTTGGATCTTGCCGAAATTCTGGTAATATACTAAGCCGCCAAACTAAGTTTAGACGGTCCTGCAATAATAATAATAATAATAATAAAAAATAAAAAATATTACGTTTGCAATTAAGCAGCCTAAATGATAAGGGCCTATGATATACGAGTGGTAGGCCGAATCAATCCAACCCGATGTAATAAATTATCATTAAAAAGCCGCACGCTACTTAAAATTGTGGTATATTCCAGCCGCAGATTAGCTACGTGTTTGGTATATGAAATGCTTGGATCACGATATTAAATGTAACAGTTGAAAAAAATTAACACAATGTTTTTAGCAATGGAATATATTATTATACAAAAATGCATTAACTATAATAATAAAAATACTTATAAAAAAACCAAAAAAAAAAAAAAGAAAAACCGTCCCCATAAAGTCATTAAATCATACCAAATAATAATTACAATTGCACCTTAACTGCAACAATAATATCTTCAACAACTCCAGGATCGCTCAAAGTAGAGATATCACCAATAGAATCAATTTCATTAGAAACAATCTTTCGCAAAATCCGTCTCATAATCTTACCAGATCGAGTCTTTGGTAAATCGTTCACAATGACAACGGCCTTTGGTGCAGCAAATGGACCAATTTCTTTTCGAACATGCATGATCAAATCCTTTTTATTCATTTCGACAGTGTCATCCTTCAATGAAACAAATGAAACGACTGCTTGACCAGTTAATTCATCAGAAATCCCAACAACAGCAGCTTCAGCTACCAGTGGATGTTGCAACAAAGCCGCTTCAATTTCGGCAGTTGATAATCGATGACCAGAAACATTGACGACATCATCAACTCGACCTCGAATCCAGTAATAACCATCGCTATCTCGAGCAGCACCATCACCAGTGAAATATAAACCAGGATATGGACGCATATAGGTATCCAAGTATCGTTGGTGATCACCCCAAACAGATCGAGCCATTGATGGCCATGGAGATCTAATAGCCAAAACACCTTCAACATTGCTACCCTTCATTTCTTGGCCACTTACCGGATCAATAATAACCAAATCAATACCAAAGAATGGTAAAGTGGCTGAACCAGGTTTCATTGGAGTAACACCAGCTAATGGAGCAATGATATGAGACCCAGTTTCAGTTTGCCAATAAGTATCAGAAATATGACATTGGAATCGACCAATATGTTCATGATACCATTCCCAGATTTCTGAAGCAATTGGTTCACCAACTGAACCCAAAGTTCTCAAAGAACTCAAGTCATGTTTTTTAATAAAGTCAGCACCGGCTTTCTTCAACAATCTTAAAGCAGTTGGCGCAACATAGAATTGGGTAACCTTATATTGCTCAACAATTTGCCAGTATCGGCTATAATCTGGATAAGCTGGAGTACCTTCAAAGATAACAGTAGTTGCTCCCAATAGCAAAGGACCGTATAATGCATAAGTATGACCAGTGATCCAACCGACATCACCGGCAGTGAATAAAATATCATCTTCATGAATATCAAATACATATTTAGTGGTAGCTGCAGCTCCTAATAAATAACCACCAGTGGTATGGACAACCCCCTTTGGTGAACCAGTAGAACCTGAAGTATATAATAAAAATAGTGGATCTTCAGCACTGACTGGAGTTGGTGCCAAATATGGTCGTTTATTGGCGGTTTCTTCATGCCACCAGAAATCTCGGCCTTCAGTCCATGGAACTTCATTACCAGTTCGTTGCAAGACCAACACTTTTTCAACACTTGGTGCATTTTCCAAGCCTTCATCAACAATTTTCTTGGTATAAACGGTTTTACCACCTCGCTTACCTTCATCAGTAGTAATAACAACTTTAGATTTGGCGTTATTAATTCGATCTCTTAATGAACCAGCAGAAAACCCGGCAAAAATAACAGAATGAATGGCACCTAATCGTGAAACTGCCAACAAGGCAATTACTGCCTCTGGTACCATTGGTAAATAAATAGCTACAGAGTCCCCTTTTTTGACCCCGAATGATTGCAAGACACCAGCGACTCGGCATACTTCACGCATCAATTCACCGTAGGTGATGATTCTTGAATCAGATGGTTCATCAGCTTCATAGATAATAGCAGGCTAATTTGGTTAGTAAATTTTTTTTTTTTTTCTCATTATGTTTAATTTTTTTTTTTTTTTTTTTTTTTGATATTTTGTTAATGCATTTTAGGAAACTGTTTCACCACGGGGAGAGAGGTTGTTGGGTTAGGTTAGTAGTGTTTTTAAAAGAATGCAGATGTAAATAGATGTCGCGACGGTTGGGAAGCTGAAAAATCTCAACAAAAAATTATCAATTATCAACCCGTACTGAAACACCCAGCCTCGACTGAAAAAAAATTTAAATTAACCCTTCCCCCAATGATTTGAAATACTTAAAAGTATTAGGGGGTAATAAGCGCCAATCACAATTACAAAATATCGTCAAATAATTGGTTGTCGCCTTGCAATATTGAAGTTTCCATAAAAAATGCTAAAAACAATCAAAAAAAAAAAAAAAAAAGTGGTGTGAACAATCCTAAATTAAGCTTTTAAGATTTCTTAGATCAATCAAACTTACCTTTTCTGGATTCTTTATAGCGTGTCTATCAACACAGTTATAAGAAGCGTTTAGTCTACCTTCCATAAACCAAGCAACATCTCCATGTTCAAACCCCCCGGATTTGACAGTCTTGAAGTCTTGATCCCAAGTCAACAATTCTCGAGCCAAATCACCAAAGAATTGTTCTGGCTGACTGATAGATTTTTCGTATAATTCTTTATAATGGTCCAGCCCACTCAAATGTGGTTTACCTGGATGTTTCCTAGAATAATGTTAGCTATTACTTTGAAAAAAATTAGCCGCCCATCGAACGAACAAAACAAAAAACGCTTCCCACCCACCATCAATCCAATCATTAGGTATGAAATTTCATACCACGAGAGTAGAATTAGCGATTGTCTGATTTGTAGATTGGTTTTTTTTTTTTTTTTTACTAATGACAATAAATTCGATTGCGGTTGGATAAAACTTACTCGAAAAACTCTTTTGGAGTGTGACGTGCTTGAATGGATTGTGACTCAATTGTCATTGTGTGCTATGAGTTTTTGTATAGTAAAGTGAAGAACAAAAAATAAAAAATAAAAAAAAAAAAGGTTATAGAAAAATTGGGAAGACAGTTAAAATAAAAATTAACACACAATAAAATAAAAATAAAAAAAAGAAGAGAGGGAAATTCCTAGGTTCAAAAAAATGAGCAGGACAGAGACATTTTATATAATCTAAATTTTCAATCGCAGCTATCTCACTTATAAAACCAGAATGGCTTACATCTGTCGAGAAAGAAAAAAAAAAATTATGGCCGCTGAAATAGTTTTAGCAAGGCATTTCCGCGCGCAGCGGTAGAATGGAACGTATCAAATCACTAGAATTGAACCTTACTTTGGTGACTTGTAAGGTTTAATTGCATAATGTGTTAGATCAACTGAAAAACAAAAAAAAAAAAAAAAAAAAAGTACGGAAACCAATTGTTTATTTCCTATTTACTGATCTGCACAAGCGAATCGACTATCTATGGACACAACTAAATTTGTACCGAGTAAAAAGGGATTGTGCTTTTCCAACGGATCATAGGTCTTATCTTTCCCATCTGTAAAACGGGCTAGTGGGACGGCGCGCATTCTGCTTATGGTATGCGAATCAGAGAACGAATAATTAAGCTTACAGTCTTCAAAACCAAGCTCTATACCGCAAAAAAAGCTCATTTTTTGAAATATATAACTTTTAGTATTTGTATCAAGAGTTAAAGGTTCACCCCGCAGCCCCGATTGAGATGCTAAATATAAACTATGTTGTCAAGTGCAAACTTGTGGGTGCTAAAATGATTATTTTCAGTTCAAATTTGGTCAAACCCGTACTTTTTGTCAAAAAAGTTTCCGACGATCGAGGTCGAGTCTCAGGAACTATGCATTTTTTATTTTTTTGCAGCAGCAGCAGCAGCATGGCTGATTATAACCGCACGCACGCTAGAAATGTTCGCAGGCTTCCAAAAGAAACGTTCTGAAACAATTAATGAATGATTTCAATGATTCAGTAATTTGCTTTTTGAACGTTAATATTACGAGCTCTTTTTGAGCACTCCAAAATCTGGCAATTGAATTGAGCAGAGTAGGGACTCATCCTATATTTTTACCCTTTTTTACTATTTTTGCTATACCCAGTTGTCTTTTATTAATTCTATTTATTTCTCGCAATAATTAAAATAAGATGGCAATAGATTGCGATTAAGGGTATATGCCTTATGACCGATAGAAACAAACCCTTCTCTTTGGTACAGTTCCAATTAATCGTTAGTAAAAACTGCGTTATTATTAGTGAAAATGTACATTTAACTAGATATATGTATTAGTTGTACCAGGGTGGTTATATATATTTTAGTTTTGATGAAAGCTCTATTAGAGTCACATATATCGTGGTATCATATACTTGTGCTCAAAATTAAGTTATGTATAATATGGATTGTCAATCTAAAATTCATGAGTAAGCTTGACAGCTCAGATTTATGTAGGCCGGGCGGCTTTTATTCAAAGGTACATACTCCACACTTTGCATAGAGTTAAGTTAAATGTATTAACGACTCAATAACCTAGAATAATAGGACCCACGCTTTGGAGAAACCAGAAAAAAAAAAAAAAAAAAAAAGATCTGTGTTTTTAACCCATTGGGTTGATAAACTATAACTTATTAGGTGATACATGCTCACTTAATTTTTTTTTTGAGTTTACTTTTATATATTTATATTTATTTTTCATTGTGCATACCGGTTATAACGGAATTACTTGCATTTCAAACTCTTGCCAGTGTTCTTACCCAATTAACTCGTATCCCCAGTTTTGTACACCAATCAATTTTTTCATAAAGTTTGATATTCTACTATAACCACAAGCCAATGTAGCTGCCTGAATCTCACCGAGTCACTATCCCTCTCCCAAAACAAAAAATCCCCCCATTCATTCACCATTAGTGTGATGACAAACAACGGTTACTTGCGATCTGTCGCCATGGAGATGTTTAGTATGGCTCTAATGTGATCGACATTACAAGAATTAATTGGCCCTCCCATGCGGCGTGGAATGTGGCTGTTTTTTTTTTTGTATTTTTGTACCAACTGTTCAGTAGTAGACTACTATAGCTAATAAAGAGAGGCTCATCGGGCCAACGGCCGGCAGTATATTACCGTGAGCTAGTACAAATATAAATATATACACAAATGAAATTCAAAGATAGATTGCAATAGTCGTTGCATATTTAGCCGCCTCTCCACAAAGGCTTGGACAGGCCGTAGCGATCTTAATGGAAAAATAGTGGGGAAAATTAATTATTGTTTTTATAAAGTACAGGATGTGTAAAATGTAATGCCATACATTACTGCTTATGTTTTAGCTGCTACATTAAGGATATCTCCGGAACTCAAACGTTTCCTAATGAAATAGGCTTAACTTGAAGGCTGTTGATTGTAAAGTAAATTCCATGCTGTTGTACAATTTTAATTCCGCCATTATTAAAAAAATGAAAAAAAAAAAAAGGTGGGGGAGGGGTCTGAAAAATATCATGTAAATCCGGGTGAGCGAGGGGTATTATACATAATTTGTAAGCGTTGTATTTTTAAGCTTTATTGAATGCCTCCTACGATCATGAATGTAAACATAGAAAAACACAATACAAAATTCAGACTTGTGGTACTTACAAAACTTGTTAAAGTTGTTTCAAAAAATTTGTCCGGGGGGGGGGGGGGGTGGAATCCAGAAAGCTCTGAACCCAAAGTAATGCTTGGACTGTGCGGTCATAGCTTGTTCATGCCCTATATCTAATCCTTTTTTGCTTATCTGTGAAATCTTGGACGATCTCCATTGCCCCGGACGGCAATTTTTTATCCGGGGGTGAATAAACACAGCAAATGCATTTAAATCCATTATTGGTGAACTCCAAACATTTCGGAATTAACCAAAGGCTCTTAGCTTGTATTTATTACTAGGTACATGTAACATAATTGGAACTTTTGAAACATGATAAAAAAAAAAACAGATGCCTTATCGATTATTGGTTATAGGCATCAAGAGTCAGTGCCGATTGGCCAGACCTTATTCTTTTATTTCAAATGACGACGCGGCAACTTTAAATTTGCCTCCTGGCCAAATCCGTACTATCTTTTTCTTCCTTTTTTTTTTTACCATAAATTTTCGGGCATCCCTACCTAAGTTATGTTTACAGTGAATCAACAGGCATCCAGTTGATAATCAGCGATACAAAATTTCCAGTTATGTCTAAATTAAGCTTTTAAAGCTCTATGGAAAACGAAACGTTCGGATATTAACAATTTAATAA